>QXVZ01000368.1:0-19629 GCA_008931825.1 Phallusia fumigata
CACTGATAAAATCTAAAAATACATTGATACCAATTAAGCCTATTCTGGTGATAAATTGTCATTGGAAGAATTTTTTTCCGGTGTTTGATTTGGTTTGCAAGGTGCAGCTTCAGGACCTGGATTGGGGGATTTTTTGTCATCTGTAAGATAATGCTTTAAATAAAGCCATCTACTAAAGCATAAGTCTTTCAGTCATTAACTTAGAAGAGCTAGGTTTAACTAACTTTCTTCAAAATAAATCAGGTTTGGGCGAGTTTGTAAAATAATAAAAAGAAACATATTTAGACCCAACAAGATATGTAACATGCATAACTTGTTGTTTGCAAATGTCTGTGCATTTTCTTGGTGCACCAAAACAATAATGCTAATAATAAGAGTACAGGCATACTGCAGCGACCAAAATATAAATTTAGGTTAGATTAGAATTAAAATAGATACTTTAAAACATATGCAACAGCAAAATAAACTGCTTTTGTCGCCAAGCAGTTAGTTTATGCAAACATTTACTCAAGTATTCGCTACTAAACAGATTGGAAAGTTGACTGAGGTCAAAGCATGAAACAAAACATTATTTCCAGAACATGCATCAACTGACCTTGGACAACATCAATCACCTAGCAAAAAAATTACAAAAACTGTGTTTAGTAAAATTGTCATAGTCACGAGAAGATGTGATTCATACCCTTTTCACTTGTGCGGTCATTGCAATCTTTTGCCTTTTCACTTGGTGCAACTTTATTTTTCTCTGTTATAAGTTTTTATGAGATTAAGAATTTTTCTGACAAAATTTGGAGGTCTCAAGATGAAAAGCCAAGTTGCACGTTAGTATGCCAAATAGCAGATCAGGATTAGAAAAGCTTTTATCTCACCGAAATATAGATTTGTTTGTGGAAATCAAAGTTCGCTTGCACAGGCAAAAGATTGCTATAATTGGTGAAAGGTCAAACACAAAATTATGAAGCATGCAAGAAGGTCCTGCAGTGCTAATTAAAAATTGTAAATACAAGTCAACTAGCCTCAAACAGTATTATCTGGTTAAGTGGTAAAAAAAGTATATTCGTGGCGCTAAAATGTCAACAGAAACAAACGTCATCCTTAAACTAATTTTGTTTAAACACCACTATTCCAGGTACTAAAAAATTTTTCTTTTTTTCAAGTGGACTTTCACATGCATTGTGACTAATCAATAAATTTCTTGTCATAATATTTCTAGTAATTAGATCCCCACAACATAAATCTGTTAATTAGTAAAAGTGTTGACAAGATTTGGTCCATTTTGGATTTCAAAAAATTTATACCCATCTACCATATGTAAACATTGTAATAAACTCCTTTTTGATCAAATGCATAAACAAACAGGTGTTACACAGCAAAGTAAAAAAAAATAAATGTCAAGATGTGAACTGTTTCATTGCACAAAAACAGTTGCTGACATAAAAATATTGTGAAAACCTCACACAAAATTAATTAACACAAATAATACTTGTAAATTGTAATTAACAGGTTACTATAAAACCTGACACACTTATAACCAGTTAATAACATAGTATTGAATTCTGAAAAATAAGTTTCACACAAAATGAGGTTAAATTATGGGGAATTCATAATGATATTATCATGGGCACAACTAGGGGGGTAGGTTTGGCGGCATGCCAGGTCCCTTTCCATCTGCGTCTATGTGTATAATGCGCCTAATGACACTTGCTCTTGTACAATGCTGACGCGTATTGGCTCGTAGGTAAACAAAGGATAAACTTCATACAACAGGGCATAGTGCCAGTACAGCAATGAAATCGCACATTACAATAGTAACAACAGAGATTCTTTGAATTAGAGAAACGTCTTTCGACATTCTACCACTGCGCCTTACACAATTAACGTTCTGCGATGTATTCTGTTTCTCTAAGGACGCAAGCTTTGATAACACATAACGAACGATAATGCATGCGATGCAACATGCCTTCTAATACTTAAGCAAGAAGATATGATATTTTATCAACTTTTTGGAAGTGTGAATTAGGTCGCATGAAAGGCCAGAATACGGTGTGGTAAAAATACGTTTCAACTTATGCGTCATTGGGATTTAAGATAGACTGAAAGGGAGACACATGAAAACAGGGCCAAGCATACAAGTTTATCTGTAACGACCTTGGCGTTCAAACGCCGTTTTGTTTTTAATTTGGCAGTTTGCCTACCCCCTTTAACTCCCGCTAGTTGCGCCACTGGATATTATGATCTATCAGCAGAAGGGAGGCTAACTACCAATCAAAACTAAATTGTTAGAAAACATTTTTAGAAAGAGGGCTGCTCATAGGTATGCACAGAGTTACAAACCAGAGTATTATCACAAATATATGCACAAAAAGAATTGCCCCAACAAGTCCACACACTTCTACTTATGTTAAAAGAAAATTTAATTTAATTAGACTGTTAAATTAAGGAAGTTAAAAAATGCTTAAGAACAGTGATAATATCACACATGTGTTAGTCACTTTTTTTAAAAGGTAATAGAAAGGTTTCTACCAGTACTGTACATGCAGATTAGCAAGATTTTTAGTTTGCAAGTAGAGCTTTTTCAAATGTAAAAGCCAACTCTTTTTTCTAAGTGCAAAAAGGTGACTGTAAAAACAAAAATGTACAACCAAAAAACATTCTTACGCCAATTACAAATTAAAGCCGTTTAGATCTCTTGAGTTTAATTAAATGGGAAATGAAAAATATTAACAAATTTTGTCCCCTTTTCCAATTTAATGCAAAAGTGGAGACTAAGCAAGTTCCTAATGATTGTGAAAGTCAACCACATTAGGAGGGCATAAAAATATTAGTGCGCAACTAATACCTATTTAACAAACTCCACCCACCTTTATCAGCGAAGCATGCCTTCTCTGTTTTGTACATAAAACCAACTCCAATAGCCGTACCAACAGCTAGACATAGTATTACAATCAAGGCGATGATGCCGCCATCCAATGGAGGAGTAGTAGCTGTGAAAACAAATTAAAGACGTTTTTGGAAAGATTGTCAAATAAATCAAAAGGTGTTAGTTTTTCATCACACATTATGTTACATAAAAAGTTTGTCAAAATGTCACTCATGGCTTACATAAATTATGTTGGAGTCTAAATTTAAAGAATGCTTTGACAACATAAGCAGTTTATTCACTAAACACAACTTTGTTTTACAACTTGATTATTTATTAGCATGAAAACACAAATAGGTTATGTAACAAGCTTAGCACAAACGAAATCATTGCATGAGCTTGTAAAAAAATAAAAGACATCAGTAACACCCAAATAAGGTACAGTTTGTGCCATGCAAAGACAATTTCTATAAATTCTAACTAGGACTATAGTGTTTTATTAAAAAATGATTTTTTTGCATTTTGGGTACTAAGTGAGCAAATCTATGGTAAAGATAGTCTTAACACCGTAATCAACTTAGTGCATATACATACACAGAAAACCCAACAAAATATATCAGCATGTTAAACAACGAGGTAATATATATATAATACATACATTAGTGTACTAATATGGGGTAATTGTCCAAGTTTTAAATTAACAAGGCTAAATGGAACTTTGTTTTAATTAGGCACTAGCTTTGGGCTGCGACTGTGGAAACAAATCTAAGTGACTGTCTAGAGTATTTTGGATGCAATATAAGTGCAGATGTAGTTTTTCAAATCTCATGTGATAAAATAAAGGTAATATCTACAGGAATCTCACTTAAGTTATTGCATGTAAACACATATACTGCATATTAGGCAAAGATATTAGGTTTCTGAAAACTGTTAAAACGCGTACCATCAAATCACCACTATCAACAAAACTGAGGTTGCAGCAGAAAAAAAGTTGTGTGAAAAATCAAAACATTAAGTATGGTGTCTTGTGAATTATTATTGCAAAAAAAGATCTGAGGCAGCACTTCAAAATAAACAAACAATATTTAATATTTTAAAACAAACAGTGAAATATATTTTTGAGGAATTATATTTTTAGACACCAATTTACTGCCCATTTTATGAAAACATTTTACTTGATAAACTTGTGTCTACAATTTCTTAGCGATTGCTTTTGAGATTTGCATCAATGGTAAAGTTAATAAAAATACACGCATGTAGGAAAACTATATCATGCATCAAAAGCGGCAAATCATGCAGGAAAATAAACAGCATTTCTCCGTTTTCAAAGCTTGCAAGCTCCTATATTGCATGTTCAATGTCACTGATATAAAGCAATTTAACAAAAGCAACTGTGGGCTGTGCTTGTTTACAAAGAATATGTTTCTGCTTTTCGCATATGGTTTCATGTACAAGGCGTTAAACTTCCCAAACAAGAATTGTAAAAATCTGACATAAGTCACAGAAAAATAAATTGTAACTTTTAGGAATTACGTATCGACCCTAAACAAGAAATTAATTTTATGTTGCTTAAAAATTTTGTTGCCCACAAAAACCGAGCCATTTCAACCCATAAGTTTCAAATATTTCTTGCTAAATGGAAAATTTAATGGATGAAATGCTGTTTGAAAAGGAATTAAAAAAGTTTCAAGTTGGTCAGATAGAAAGAGATAGGCATGATCAGCAGTGGGCCATTCCACAAAAATCCATTTGCTGAAACAAGACAGGGGTAAATTAAGCAACTTAAATTAAAAACTTATGGAAAGTGACAGTTAGTTTGGAACATGCCAAATGTGTGCCAGTTTAAACATGCCATAATACCTCCTACTGTTGTGTTTTGTGTAGAACCTGTAGTTTTTAAGGCAGATATTAAATTAGGCTGGGCTAAAGAAGATGCAATTAAAATTTTTTGGACTTTATAGTAACCTTTGTGACTATTTTTTACAGGCAGAAAGTCAAAAACATTTTTATTACAGGTTCATTGAATAACTGATTTACTGATTATTTTAGGGGAATTTTTGTTAAAACTTGTTTATAACTTTTGCATTTAGTCTTACATCGACTGCTTTTTTATAGTAAAAAATGGGAACTAAAGTGTAATGCCCCTACCCGGAGTTCCGCCACTAGTAGTAGGTGAAGATTGAGTTGTTGGAACTGTAACATAAATAATTTAATATTACCATAAAAATAAAATCCCTATTAATTTATGTGGTGTAAACTATGTTTCTAAAGATACTGGCCCCAAATTCCTAAAAACTGCAATGGACTGAAAGTGTGAACAATGTGGTTGGAATTTCCCTTTTTAAAAGCCCAGGAATTCAAATGAGATGTTTTGGGATTTGGGGAAATATTAGGGGTTGAAATGTTCCTTTGCTTGGGTATTTGAACACATTTAGCCAAAGCGTTACATCCACACACAATATACACAGCAAAAAAAACTAAGATTGTTTAATCAGCTACAACAAGTCGAAATTAAGTTAAAGTTGGGCAAGGTTTATTGCTAGTGAAGCAAAAAAAGTTAATTATACCTGAGCTAACACTGGAAGTTGAACTACCAGTACTAACAACACTATCAGTAGAACTGACCACTGAAAAACAACACAATCAATAACACAGCAAACAACTTTTGTTTAGAAATATATTTCAAGCACTAACAAAGCAAAGTGGCACCATATGTGCTACTGCCAGTGCTACAACATAACGCTAAACATGCAAACCATATCCAACGCTGCTGGTCAATGTGTGCAACAGGTTAACAAATAAATAAGCATAGAAGTTTGCAATGTGAAAAAGGCCAAACATATCCAATATGAAGAATTCAAACCATTCAAACTTTAGAAAAGACCAAAAGACAGATTGAAAACCAGGCAAGAGAGATGATCAAGAGTTGAAATATCCAAAGGTTTAGAAAAAACTAAAAGACATTTTTATATCTGGGCAAGAGTGGTACGGCATCTAGGATTCAATTTGAACATTGTTTTTTTTTCAAAATATACTATCATGCATAAAAATGCAAGAACTGTAGATGGCAAAAATAAAATGTCATGCTTCATGTTGTATGCAAAAGCATTAAGATCAAGCGCAATACCCTTAATTAGATGCAACGACGTTGGCCAAAGTTCTAAAGATAATAGTTTTTGTAGAAACACTTAAATTAAAGAGACATTCCACAGATTGAAGTTTAGTAATTTTAAGTATGCCGTTAAAAACTGGATGCAGTGTTTTAGCTGCTGGTTACTTATTACAGCAACCTAAGCAATTATGCAAAGCAAAAACAGCATGTAGTGGTGGCTTTTTAATCATGAACAAGTAAATTAACGCAGGCAAACCTTCCACAATAGTAGCATCACTAGAAATGCTGTTTGTTGCAGCAACAAAACTTGTACTGGTATCAGCAGAAGTTGTAAGACTAACTGTGGTCTCAGCATGTGCTGTGCTCCTCAAACTTGTACTTGTAACTATACACAATCACACTCTACATACTTTAACACAAATATTAACATCACACTATTTACCAGACCACACTCATGCAAAAGAAATGTTATTTCCAAACCACAGCAGAAAATTCAGTTGTTACTAAGTTAGCTTTGAAGAGGAAATTCAAGTAACTGATAAAATGGATCAAAAATTAGGGTATACAATAAAACATGCTGCATGAAATATGAAATGCAATTTTGACATTGAAAGTGAGGCTAAAAAAAGAAAGTTTGTGGAGAAAAAGTATCAGACTTGCTGTAGGAGGTAGGGGGTGCAAATCTATTTTTTTTGAAGAACAGAATAAGGCAAAAGTGTTGAGCAGACAAAGGGTACCTGATTCCACAGTGGTTTTAATTATCATACTACTTGTGTTTGGCACAGACACTGTAGTTTCAGTTGCATCAACAGAATTAACTGTTGACATGCCAGTTGTACTTGCAATGGCAATTGGAGTTGTCACTGACAAAAAATGCAACAACTATCACATGTACAACGTTTTTAGTGTGTAGACAACCACAACATTAAGCAACAGTATTCGAATTCAATTACTAACTACCAGTTAGAAATCATACAAACCAAAAGTATCATTCAATGCCAACTACACTCCAGACAATTTTTGGAACAAAATATACAAATCAATAATTAATAGGTGTACAATATAGAAGCTGACATAACGATCAAACACTTCAGTCCCAACGAATCATGTTGAAAAGTATCTCTGTTTTAACTTAAACCACACAATGAAGCAACTCATGAAGCAATTGGAGCAGCTTTTTTAATTTACTAAACTGTCAATTTTGGAATACTTTTGATGGCAATTATGGTCTCTAACATGCATGCACCAAATGCACAAACACTGTTAAAATTAATTCATGCAACGCACAGTTTGCCACATGAATACCTGTACAATCCAATGTCACTGTCACAGAACCCAAGTGTGAACAAGTGGCTGTTGTAGCTGTACTTGGATTTACACAACAATGTACATCAGTTGAGTTTCCTTCACTGATGGTTATTGAACTGCTAGTGGTGGAGCAGTATGTATCACTTGCAGTAGCAGTACCACTTTGAGGAATCACACATACAGCTAAATGTACTTATATTAGTAAGTGAACCTAATCAAAAGTGGACAACACAATGTTTTCAAATATATTCACCAATGCAATTTGTTGCAGTCCATTGTCCAGGACTAGTGCAGTTGGCATGAGCAGTACCAATGTAACTAGAATTGCAAGGTACAATAACAAACTCTCCAACTTGTAAAATACCAATGAGTGTATTGTTAAGTGAAACATCTGAAGGAATCATGCTTTTGTCACATGTTCCTAAATTTTAGAAAATTAAATTTGTAAACAAATAAATATACCCAAAGCAATGTTAGAAGAAACTACCAATGCAGTTGTTGCTTATGATCCAAGTCGCATTTATCGAACAATTTGCTGTTGCTGAGCCATTGTAATTTCCCGCACAATTTAAAGACAAAGAATTTGGATAGTTTGTAGTGCCAGCTGGTGGTTGTATGTATGAATCATTTCTTGGTATGTTTGAGTTGTTACAAACTGGAACTAAAATTGTACAGCATGTAACTTAAATTTAACCTTGATGGGAAAAAATAGCAAAAAACAAGATTTTTTTCTTAAAAAGGGTGAGGCTGGGGCTAAAACACTCTGCATCCACTGCACACTAAATAAGCACTGGCAATAAACTTAAATATCAAAGCATTATAAATTCATATTTAACCAAATAATGACACAGAACCACAAAATGCTCAAAAACAAAGTTAAACACTCATACGGAATACTGTTTACAACCTATACTGTACTGTTTTGTCTACTGCACAAAGTACTTTCACCACAAACTTTTAAGTTGCAGATGTCTTGCTTGAATTTAAAAAAACATTTGTTTGAAGTTCATACCAGTTATAAGCTGCTAATCTTCTTCTAACTGTTTGTTAGTGGCAAAAAGAAAAGTTTCCTTTAGTTATCCCTTAAACTAATGTAAATTTAAATTCAATTTCTATTCCTTATTTTATGTTTTGGTCTTACAGATAACTTATTTTAACATAATTTTATCAGCATAACTTTTTACAAACCCCTCTAAACCATACGGTTTTCATTTGCGGCCAATGCACAAACTTTTTAAGTTGTGCCAGCTACAAAGAAGTTGCTTGAACTGTTTATGTTTTCTGGCAAATCTATCAAATAAAGCTGCAAACAACCTTTTTTTATAAAAGTTAAAACATAAGCAATTAAAAGCATGTGTTAAAATTTGTAACATTGTGATCTAGGTCAATGACAAATTTGAATATATGTTACGTCTAATTGCACTTGGAGAATTAGCAAACTTTACAATCTGAAGATAATGTACCTTATTGCATGATGTAACCATAACTGCTGCACTAAGTGTTGCGATGTGGTGCAATTAGAAGACAATAATTTTTTTGGAGCTGTTAATCCTAAAAATTTGTGTATGTTTTGCTAGCCAATGTTCACCAATTGCAACATGTACATGAGAGACTGCGCAGCAAACATGGACATAACAGCGGTGCGCAACACATTTAACCGTTGACTACTCACATTGGCCAAGGAAATTAAGCTGGCATGGCCGATTTGTATGAAAAAAAATGTCATAGATCACATTCAAGTTTCTACAGCAGAATAAAAAGGATACCAAGGAACAGCCTAAACCTAAAACCCACAAACACTATGACCCAACAAGGTGGTGCTCAACCTGGGGGTGTCAGTAATTTCAACTATACAACCTTAATTTTGCATACCTGGTCAATTTTTACTGGCCTTTGCATTCACTAAAATGTAGTGTTGTGCTTTTGACCTCCCAAACAAGAATTATTAAATCAAATCGAAACTTTAGTGCCACAAAAAAATTACGTTTAGTGAAAAAAATATTTCAAGTTGTTGTCTTTGTGGAAAAGTAATACAATAAAGATTCCCAATCATTATCCTCTACTTTAAGAGTATATTAAATCTACTTCAAGAGGTACTTTTGACTTACTTAGTGCACATGTTGGAGTGGGGTTCCATGTTGCATCTGCTTGACAAGTTGCATTAGTTGGGATGTTTAAATAGCTTGTTATGTCACAAGTAAAAAATCCTTTACATCCGAAACCACAGGGATTGACACTCACTTTGGGGATCAATCCATTTGTGCTTAGGCTTGGACAAGCTTAAATAAAAATGAACAAAAATATTAGAATTTAATCATATCATTTCTAACACCCTGCCAACTACAATCTCTATGTCAAAAGCATGATTTAAACCCCTAGCCACACTAAATACAGTCTGGCTTGCAGTAACCTTTGGCTGAGCTACAGTTAACCAGACTACAAACTCTAAACACCCTTTTCCAACACGGTTTTAGTGATGTTCTACAAATTTAATAACAATGTTTTGTCATTAGACAGGCCAAATATAAGCTTTCCAGAAGAAGAGTAATACACAATCTTTTCCAGCGTGATATTGCAAGTGCATTTCGGTTACCTTTATTCTCACAAACTAAGCGACCATCAGTCAGCCAAAAAGAAACTCAGTTTTTTTCTTAAAAAGTGGTGTAATATCAGCTTCTAGGCTGTTTCTGTAGTAAATCATATCAATCACTCCCTACGAGCTTTGATGCGTTGTGTTTAGGATACATACAACTATATAATAATGAAATACTGACCATGTGACAATAAAGTAACAGGACTTACAATAAAAACAACAAAAATATAAATTGCTGTGATACACTGTCTTCTACATCATGCTACAGGAAATGTATTGACCACTGTACAATTACAGCTTAACAGTCAATGAAGGACCATATCTATATTTAAATTTTAATACATTTGGATTAGTATGTCTCAACTAAAAAGCATTTAAAAGCACTCTGTTGGTGATGGGTGAGGTAAAAAAGTTACCCATCTATCATATGTGAAAATACAAAGAAATTTGAACGACTGGGGGGTGACCAAAACGTGGGAACAAACTCGTGTAAGAAAAAACGGAATTTTGGGGGTAAAAAGGTAGAAATTGGGTGAATCAAAACAAAAGTCACAAAATACATTACAACACATTGCATTGTAGCAGCTATCAAAATAGAAAACTTCTAGGTTACTTACTTTGCAAATATTGCCGTTTTAAAAATTTTACATTTTGGGGGCCTGTGGGTGAATTGGGGTAAAAAGTTGACAGTTCACAACTTCAGATACACATCTATCATGTGTGAAAATTTAAAGAAATTTTGACGACTCCTTCATGACTAAAACGTGGGAACAAACTCGCGTTAGACAGAAAAAAACAAAACAGAGTGAAAACAATATGTGTCCTCTTCGTGGAAGGGGACCCATAATTACCGCCAACTGGGACAGCCCTAAATAATCTTTTTACCGTATGGCAGATGTTTTTTTTAGCAAAGGTATGATGGAATACACAGCACTTGCTATATGAATGATACATGACAACTTGTAGTAGTCAATCATTCAACTTGCTCTAGTTTTTTACTTTTGTGTCATTGGGGATTTAATGTGGAACTCAAATCGTTCTTGCCCATATTTTCACTTGTGTCGCTGCACATCACAAAGTTTTTTATAAACTCCCGTTAAATGACTGTTGCAAGAAAATTTATTTTATGCTGTCCCTGTCACCGTCAAGTGCATTACAACCTGACATTTATTTCGCTGCTCATGCGTCTTACTCGCAGTGACGTGTTACATGATGTTAGCCTGTTCCCACACAAAATCAAAGTATCGACTTTAAATATCAGTTATCGGCCTTTTTTACTACCGATAATAGATATCAGTAACGGCCTTGAAAAACCCATATCGGTCTATCTCTAGTATACAAACTGTCCAAATTCCATCCTATTTGGAGATTGTTTAACAATTTAACCCACTGTCGCAGGCTAGTGGGGTAACCGCTGGAGCTATGGGGTAAAAGACATCAATTATTCCACCATAATGACATGTTATACAAACTGTCCAAATTTCATCCCATTCGGAGATTGTTTAACTATTTGACACATTTTAGGGGGCTAGCAGAGTTGAATAATGTTGTTACCGAAGTGTAGACAGTCGGAAAGAAAGACAAAAGAAAATCTATTCAAACATGCTAAAAGTTTGTTTGTTACAAAACAAACCTCAGGTTTTGCAGGCATTTGGCCACCACTTAGTATTTTTTGTCCGGTTTTTAACTATCTCATACAGGTTTTCTCGTACTAGCACTTAACACAGATATTAAGTTTCTTGTTACAAGTTAGAAGCTGACAAAACTAAAGGCACCTAAATGGTAACTAGAAGGGCGACTGTTGTCATTTTACCATTCAATATACACTAGCACTCAATTTAAAAAAGATAAATATTTACTACCATAATTTACATTGGGTCCCATTGTTACCTAAGCTTTTTATGACATGATTGTTTCTGCAGACAGAAACACATAGGACCCTACCAATGCAAAGTTATAGACTATGCATTAACCTGTCAAAATTGTAGCAGATTTTTACAGTCATTTCCACATAATCTGTTTAAACAGAAAAAAAGAGTTTGTGATTATAACAAAAACATAAAATGGAATGACACACCACCATGGCCCAATGTACAAACTTAATAGGACTAAAACGGCAATTGCCAGGGCTTTTGGATTAAACACAGCAATCAATATACCATAATGGTATTTATAAAAACTGTCTAAATGTAATCCAGTTGTGACATGGTTTTAAAAATTGACTCATTTTAAGGGGCAGGTGGTACCTTCTGGGGTTATGGGGTCAAATAAACAAATCAAAACACCACAAAGCCATGATGCGTTCAATACATCTGTCAAATTGAAATGAAGAACTTAGCAAAGTGGGTTTTCACTTTCTATTTCTAGTTTGATGTATGACTGGTTGACAGCATCAAAGTGGGTTTCAAAGGGTGTGAACCAGGGTTTCAAAAATACAATACACATAAAATACACATGTGTAAACTACATTTAAAATACACAAAAAATACATCGCTAGAAAAATACATGTATTTTTTGTATTAAAGCAAGCATCTGCTAGATACACAAAGATTTTTTGTCTTTGTAGGCCAGTGGCTCCTAAACGAGGGTCGCAATGATGCTTCTGAAAGTCACGGAATAGTATAAAGCAAGTTACAAACGTATACAAATGAGGGCTTTTAAAGTATAGCCTACTGCGAATTTTAGAGCCCTGTTTATTCTTTTTTATCAGCGTATAGTGATTGTGTATGATACCTTACTTGCAATGGCCCTGCACTCTTCTACAGATGAGTAATGAATGACTAACGTGAAATAAAGGTGAAATGTACCAGTATATTGACTACTTTTATTGGTATAGTCACTCTACTCATGAGTTTTAATAAAATATGAAAATTACACCATAAATACAAAAAATACATGTCCTTTACAATTGTATTTTACGCACAACAAAAAATACTGTATTTTTGAATCCCTAGTGTGAACACTTAGTCGGCAGAAAGCCTTTAGATTAGAAAATAGTTTTTTGAGAAAAACAATGTTTGTTATGGTTGACAGCAGAATTTACTAAACAATATTGCATGTTTGCAAAGTATCTAGGAGTTGTCACAATAATCTTTTGCTTCACCTGTTACATTAATTGTTATTTCCTGCTGAAGGCTTCCAGTTCTCAGAATTTTGAAACCGATGCTACTATTGGTCAGAGGTGGAGTGGTGACATTCATAAACATGGTCCCAGGTGAAGATTCTATACAACTATAAAATAAAAAGAATCTCAAAATCAATAAATTTCCTTTCACTTTTTTATTTTCCCGTTCAAAAGTCCCAATTAAAAACAGGAATTATTGACTACATTGTTTTACACTGGTTCACTTAATTACCTAAGCTTTTTTATGCATGTCTGTTTCTACAGGCAAAAATGCATGGGCCCCCACACATGTGTGAAGAAGACTATGCATTTTTTTTCAGATGAAGTAAATTCGGATGAAAATGGTGATGATGAATGTTTTACATATGTTTTGCTCAAAAAATGCTTTAGATAAACTGGATTACTAAATCCAGGTCTTTGCCTTTTAATCCGGAATTTCAGATAAAAGTTGCTTTAATTACATCTCCTAATCTGGATTTTCTGATTTACAGCGGTGCATTTGTACACTACATGGTGCAGTTACATGTTTAATTGGAAGGGTAACATTGTCCATATTGTTTTTGGACACAGAATACAAATTGCTAAATGATATTTTCCATGCATATATACACTCTATTTCCTATTTTTATAAAATGTATGTGTTCAACATCTGGAATACATTGGGTCCCTAATTTTATACTCATTTTTGTAACCTAATGTAATTGCTACATGGCAGCAGCGGTAATATGAAATGGTCAGTACAAGATTCAGAACAAAAAATACATATATACAACCAGATAAGTGGCATTCTCTATATTTTCGTTGCACATACACTACAGCCCTTAAATGATGTTTTCCATACAGTGTAGTGAAAATACCTTTCTACTTATCAATCAGGAGGATTTAAATTGAGGTTTCAACATGATTACAAAATAAAGTTTTCATCAGAGATTTTAAAATGTGCAAATGTCAAAGAATGATGTTACCATACGTGTAGACAGAACTGCCCAAACATGCATCAAAGTTTATCTGTCTTTTTGCCACCAAACTGCTGTCTCGCCTGGCAGACAAACATGTAGAAAGCCTAAATGTATTGCACTGCAGTAAACTCATTGTATAGTTGTGTTTACTTGTTGTTAACTTGCAAGCAATCAATCCTTATGTTGATTGTTTGATTTAATCAGACTAGAATAATTCTAGATTTGTATCCTATTCTGAATCACCCATCTCAATTTTTGCTGATGCTGCAAAAAATTTAACGGCGCTATTGCGCTGTAAATGTCGCTTAAATAAACACAGATTGAATTGACCATTCTCATTGAAACGCCATTTCGGATGAAATAATATCGGTTCCAATCACCCGATATAAACAGCAAATTTGGATTCAACTCTGCCTGATACTCTACTTTGAACATCCCTAATCACAACCTTAATGCTTTGAAATGTAGTTTGATGGTTGACACATGGCAAGTCTTTTTGCAAACCAGTGTAAAACAACAAAAACAACTTGAAAAAATGTGTCCTCTACGGAGGAGGACCTATGATGTTAACAGACTTGCATCTAAAGAAATAGTAGAGAAAAAGAACAACTTACACGTGTGCAGTTGCAATACCATTTATACAAATAGGCCCACTGGTTAATGGGTTGTATGAAGCTTGCAAAAGTATTCTCTGTAAGTACAAAACACATTACATTAAATATCAACAGCTAAAAAAAAGCAGACCAATTAGCAAGCCTACTACTGCAGAACATAATAAACATTAATCTTAAATGTGGATTTATTGGTTGACCGGTGGTAACCCCCTACAATGTTTGTTCATGGTATAAATTTAATATCAATGTTTAGCCCAATCAACCAATGGGTCAAGTGGGGTAGAAAATGAAAATCCACTGCATTCACTTTAATTGAATGCAGTTTCTAAAATTTAACATTCTGGATGCCTGTGGGCCAACCAATGATTTAAATGGAAAAAAGTTTTAATTACACAATTTTAAATGCCTATCCGACATATGCAAAAATTTAAATATTTTTGTAAAATAAGATCACGTATCTTGACCAAAGCAGCACATAAATTGACATTATACAGAAAAAATACCATAAAACTAGAAGGGTGGCGTACCATATATAGACATTCTATACACACTATTACCCGATATTAAAAGAGGATGTATTCCCCACATTATATTACATTGGGTCTTCTAGTTACCTGCGCTATTTGTGACATAATTGTTTCTGCTGGCAGAAACGCATGGGTCCCCACACATGCAAAGTTCTACATATTGCGTTTTGGGGCTGTAGGGTAAAAATGGTAATTATCGCACCACAATGACATGTTATGCAAACTGTCCAAATTTCATCTAATGCGGAGATTGTATAAGTATTTGCCCCATTTTAGGGGGCTAGTGGGGTAACTGCTGGGGCTGTAGGGTAAAAAATGTTAATTATTGCACCCATAGGCGCCGACTTTTGAATTTTTTCGGGTATGCCAAATTATATGACGTCACAAAATGACGTCATGAAATACCAAATATCTTTCTTGGAGCTTAATAGGGTGAGACTATGCTAAGGCTTGCAGTTTAAGCACTTCTCGCACCGCAAATTTACCGCCTGAAACTTTAGTAACTGTTGCAAACGAACGCATGTGGTAAGGCCGAATTGAAGACCAAACAAATTGTCCTGTGGTCCGTTGCACAACAACACCGTAATGCTTCATTGAACTTCTGTTTCCATAACTAAAATGTTTAATTTCAAAAACTGTACGTAACAAGCGCGTGGAAGTTTTCAATGATTTTTGGTTAAGATTTAACGTTTGTACCTGCACAGGTACTAGGAGATTACTGACAGTAGATAATTTTCGACTTGTATTTTCCGTCCCGCAACCCAGCAAGCACCTGCTGTTGGGAAAGGCAACGAGTTGCGTCGGGGAACAAATGTAAACATGTTTGTTACGGACGGCAACGCTCCTCTGTAAATTTAACATTTCTTTCCCGCCAGAGCGACTATTGCATCATAGGCTCAGTATGACGTCACTATTACTCCCATTTTTCTCTCGTGTTTTGGGTTTCTCATGCGAACAATTACCTGGTTGTGAGACAATATCCGCGTTTGATCTCAATGGCGTTTGTTACGAATGGTTTAAAGTTCAAAAGAATTTCCTAACAGTAAATAACGCATGACGAATGTTGGTCAAATTCTCGGGTATGTGGCATACCCGAGATTTTCGCCCGGGTATGCCAGGCATACCAGGCATACCCGTGTTCGGCGCCTATGATTGCACCACAATGACATGTTATACAAACAGTCAAAATTTCATCTAATTCGGAGATTGTTTAACTATTTGCCGGGGGGGGGGGGGGGGGGGGGGGGGGGGGGGGGGGGGGGGGGGAAACAACACTAATGACACAACTCCATGATCCCACACACATGCAATTTCCATATAGTAGTGATGTTTTTAGAACATGATCCGTTTAAAATCAGAAAAAAAATTGGTAAATCCAAATAAAAGTCACAAAAAACTTAATACTTTGCATTGTATCAACTATCAAAACAGGAAACTTCTAGGTGACTTACTGTGTTAAATATAGCTGTTTTAAAAATTTTAAGTTTTGGGGGCCTGTGGGTGAACTGGGGTAAAAGTTGTCAGTGCACAACTTCAGATACACATTTATCATGTGTGAAAAACGACTCTTTCTTGACCAAAACGAGAGGGAATAAACTGTTAGACAGAAAAAAAAGAAATAAAGAAAAAAATACAGAGTAAAACCAATATGTGTACCTGTCTTAGAAGGGGACCCATAATGAGTTACATGATCCACAACACATCTAAAACTTTGACGCTGCCGAAATTTCAACTTCATGGCGATATTTAAGTTACTTGTTGGGTCTTTGTATTACTTATTATTCTGGTAAATGCGCTGCTGAGCATTTACCAAAAAAGGCCTTCAATGTTGCATCAGAGCTGTTGTCTGTGATTGCCACTCACATCAATACAAAGTGCGGGCTATTTGTGCACCCACGTTTACATGGCCATTTTCGTAACATATAGGTTTTAATTACCCAAAATAAATGTCAAATTTGGATTCAATTCCTTATCCTAAGTCTCCCCTTCATAAAAGGGGACCTTTATTTAAGTCACTGACACATGGTTTAAAAGTATAACCACGAAAGAGAGCTAGAAAGGGGGTAAAAAACAAATCAAACAGAATATAAGAAACTAGAAGGGTGGCTTACCATATATAGACATTCTATATACACTATTACCCGATATTAAAAGAGGATATATTCCCCACATTATATTACATTGGGTCTTATAGTTACCTGCACTGTTTATGACATGATTGTTTCTGCAGGCAGAATCGTATGGGTCCCCACACATGCAAAGTTCTACATTGTGTGTTTTTCTAAGTGCATGTCCAGGCTATAGGTATAAACAAAACAATCAGTGCACTACAATGGCATGTTCTTCAAACTGTAAATTTCATCCAATTTGGACATTGTTTAATAAATTTACCTATTTTGGGGGCTAGCGGGGTAACTGATGGGGTTATGGGGTCAAACAAAAAATTGGTGCACCATAATGACATGTTCTACAAACTGTGTAAATTTTATCCAATTCGAACATTGTTTAACAATTTGACCCATTTTAGGGGGCTAGCGGGGTAACCACTGGGGCTATGGTGTCAAATTATCTGTTCGATGCACCACAATGGCATGTTCTACAAACTGTGTAAATTTCATCCAATTCAGACATTGTTCAATAATTAAACCCATTTTAGGGGGTTAGCGGGTAACCACTGGGGCTATGGTTTCAAAAAATAAAATCGATGCACCACAAAGGCATGTTCTACAAACTGTGTAAATTTCAACAAATTTGGACATCGTTTAATAATATGACCCATTTTAGGGGGCTAGTGGGGTAACCTCTGGGTCTGTGGGGTTAACCGAAACTAATGCACACCACCTTGACCATATCTTCAAGCGGTGAAAGTTTCATCCAATTCCACCACACATTTTACCCCAAAAGTGCATAGACAATGTGCAGGGAACATTTTACCATTTCGGGTTTGAAAACTGTTCAACATGGGGATTTCCCTTTCGCTAGATACATTGTGACCTCACAACGGCCAAAATATTGCCTCATGCTACTGGTTTCCGCAAAATCAGACAACTGTCATGTTAATTGTCTGACAAAGTAAGGCAGATCCCTTACTACCAAATTGTGTATATAGTCCATACTAAACTAACGTTTGTGGTGCGCATGCATGTCAAAAACGTTTTACATTTTGGGGGCTAGCGGGGTAACCACTGGGGCTATGGGGTCAAACAAAACAGATGGCACAACCACATGATTATACCTACACACTGAAAAAGTTTTATCGAAATCTACCATTCATTTCATAGCAAAACAGCATGGACAAGCTCAGGGTAGAAAAAAAAGAAAAAAACAAAGAAAAAAAACCCCTTTCAGGAAGGGGACCCATAATAAGGTAAAAAAACCTACACACTTTTCGCTAGTGTTTTTTCTCTTTCTATGACAAGTGTATTATCTGCAGTGATTCCTACAAACCATATGATACCATGCTATGAACATGGAAGACATCTCATTTTTACATTAACTTACATTGCCTAAATTTGTATCCACCAGCACCCAGGTAAAACTAACAAGTTCATCAGATGTTAAAGTTGATGAAACTACTGCACTAGAACCAATGGACATGGTTGTGGATCCAATGGTAATACTTGAGAATTGAAATACCCCCAAACCTGCATAAATATAAATTGGTAACACCAACCATAAGATTTTGAACAATTATATTTTTGTGTCCATTGATTATTTGTTCGGTACATATTTGTAAATCAAAGAAACACCTTAAAGCTGCACTAACTTCCAACTGCTGCAGATGTTAATCCTAAACTTGAAGAGTGGCTTTCACCCCATTGCCATTTCACATACACTATCATCCAATTTTTAAAAGGGCTATATACACACTACTATATTTTTGGGGGTCACATAGTTAGACAAGTCTTTTATGTGATTATTTCTGCAAACAAGAATGCATTGGTCGACACATAGCAAAGTACTGACAAAAGCTGCTTGAAATGCAACAATTCGTTTGTTACGACGTAAACAGGCCCTTTGTTGCAATAATGCCAGCATTAAAAAGTGAGTTGGATATAACTGATTGTAAAGGACAGCCTAGCATTGACTTTTTTCTGGAAAAATAAAATAACAGCATCTGCAAGGCAAAATAGTACAAAAAAACGCATTTTTTGAATTCTTTGCACATGCAACAACTATCCACTGATGTTGCATGCTGTCTAATTAAGGCAGTGTTATCCAACCGGTGGTACGCATACCAGTAGTGGTGAGCGATGGCATCCCAGATGGTACGCGAGCACCTTTTCGTAATTTGCGGATATGATTCGAATTAAAAAATTTCATTCCCTAGGTTACTTTGTAGAACTCAACTGGTCTATTTAAAGTGCAAAAGTACGATGGCCAACAACCTTTTATAAGCCATATGTCTTCGTTGCAAAACTAGAAGGGTGGCTTACCATATATAGACATTCTATTTTCACTATTACCCGATATTAAAAGATGATTATATTCCCCATATTATATTACATTGGGTCTTATAGTTACTGTACTGT
>QXVZ01000369.1:0-12215 GCA_008931825.1 Phallusia fumigata
AATCCAGGTATTGTACATGTGTCAAAAATGTTAAGAAAACAATGAAGTAAATAAGCGGTTCGGCGCATTTTAATTCATTTGTTGCGGTAAAGGTAAATTTCTGCTTGTGTTTCATTCGCGATTAAGGTGCACTAAGTAAATGATAGGAAAAATGTGAAGAGAAACAGTTTAAAAATGTGGACTTGTTTACAATTATCATTAAAAATACTTGTCTTTTGTCCCAAAAGCATAATTAATCTTGTTTTCGAAACACATATATATTGTAAAATGAAACGTGTTACGACATAATATCACAGCCATAATGTTGTAATATTGTGTAACTTGAAATAAAAGTCAACGCAAACGACAGATCACAATAAAGTTCGAAGCAAAAAAAGCGGTCAAAATACCAACGTATATCAATGACGTAGGCAAGTTATAACATGATACAACAGATACAAATAATGCCATTCATTTCGCGCTGTAGAAATCACAACCCTTGCCCTGTTTCGTTTTAGAACAGGGCTCGGTAACCCTTTTGAATGCAGTGTGCCAATTTACAAATTGTGTCAAAACGTTTATGACTTCGCGTGTCATGTTCATGACGTCACTTCTCTATGTTTCTACGTTTGGTATACTAATCGTTACAACACACACCCTGTACGTCGTTACTGTAGTTGTACTTGACGATAAAAAGGAAGCACTTACGTCATTAATAATCACCTCATGTGATTCTCGTGAAACTCATGTGAAAAATCACCATGGAACGAGTGCCAAACTTGCCGACCCCTGTTTTGGAAACAGCTTGCGCCATGAAGCAAAATCCACATATTCTAACCAAAAAAATCAACAGGTTGCTGTGATTATGGAGAAGCGTAGTGTATTTGCGACTACCAGCACATTTTACCCACTATTACAATTTCTAAGCACAGAAAGCACAACGACAGGCTGAAATACAAAGGGAAAGTTCCATTGCACATATTTTCTAACAAAACATTGGCAAACCAGCAACCCACTTGAAATATATTCTTAAGGAATCCTAAAAAAAATCTTTTTGCAGATGATATAAATTACATTTGATTATCGGGGACATAAAATATAGAGGGAGTGCACAAGTAGGGAAGCGTTGGTTTCATGTTTGACATCTTTTCACAGCATTTAAACACTAAGACGATTGCAGTGAATGTTTTCTCTTCCACACAATTTTCACAAACAAACTGATACAGCTTAATGCCATGTTTTGCTGCAGCAAGACACTCATGATAGCGTCGTAATTTAAACAAAGTTTTAACCAGAATTATTGCAGCTTCCACTGGCCCACCCAAGTAGAACGATGAATGGAATGCTTTTTTGGCGTATCTAATTGCTTCCTGTCGACCTTGATTAGAAAGTGATAAAGCAACAGTAGAATCAATAAAACCGCAGAATTTAGAATATTCCATCCAAGTTGAATCTTTTTCATCCTTTGTAGGAAGTAATTTTATCTTTTCAAACCAAATGTCTTTCAAACTTTCTGCTTCTGATGTGTGACCCAAGTTTGCCAAGCATTTAAGTTTACAAGAAACATATTCTTTAATGTATGTCTGTGCAAAGTCTTCATTGAGAATCATGCACTTCCAGGATTCGTCAAGGTAACCAAGCGCTTCTTCATATCTCTTCAGGCCACACAGAGCACGACCCTTATGAAAAAATGCCACATTTAAAAGAACATCAGTTTCTTTAGGTACATGTGATCTTCGTCTTTCGTATATTACTTTTTCATCCACCACAAGAGCTTCCTCATAACAACCAAGGTGTTCGAGACATGAATAGAATGTGATAAATGTGAAATACCGTCCAAGCAAAAAGTTGTTTTGGAAATCATCTTTCACTTCGTTGTACACAAGTTCTAAATATTCTCGTGCGTTTTCATAGTCTTCGAGTAGAAATTTGCAAATTCCAGTTTGCATGTTAATTTTCAGCTGAGATACATTTTTTCTGAACTCTTGGAATTGTATAGTTTCAACTTTTCCAAACACTCCAATGCTTGCTCAGGCCTCTTTAGTGAGTGGAAGTTGTTGGAGCACTGTAGTAAATGCAAACAGGCCGAATGGAATAAACTAAGCTCAAGTAGTCGTGGCACTTCTGCTTTACTGACTTTTATGCTTTCATCATACTTTCCACAGCGGCACAAACAACCAACCAATAACAGCTGCAATGTGTCATGCTCATTTTTGCACTCATCAAAGTCTTTACATTCATTTATTAATTGTATTGCATAATTGTCCATTAAAAAACTCACAGACAAATAAACTGCTTGCAACGGCGATTCTACAAAATCAATAGATTCTATCTGTTTGTTATCAAAACATTTGACAACATATTGTTGAAGCGATACTGCAATGTTTATTCCATCTATAAATGCTCTGTTTCCTGTGTGTTTTAATATTGCCATTATGCAAGGTACGTGCCCGGTTACAATGATTTCACGCAAAATGTCGTTTTGGCCTGAAGTCTGGCTGTACAACCTCAACCGCGCTTCACATGCAATTGCCAATGAAAATTGAAGTTTTCCATGCAATGCATTATCTATAATTTTCCTATTGAGCAATTCATCAAGGATATCAAAACAGTTTGAATCTTTACATTTGTGCACGTGACCAAGATAAAAAACGAAAAGAGAACAACTCCTTAATGCAACACGTTTGATATCTATATCCAAATCTGGAAATTGGTCAGTCATGTTGAAAAGTTCGTAGTCTTTGTGGACATTCTGTAGAGTTCGTTGGTTGAAGATAGGAATCTCATCTAGTTTTTTCTGCACCTTTTTTTCAAAGTTTTCAAATACAGCAGAATCTCCATACACAAAACATGTTTTGGTCAACATATCTGCCAAATGATATCCGTTCTTTAAATCTTCTTCAGTGTCCAAGTACTTCGCCATCTCACTGACTGGTTTGATCAGCTCGGTTATCCAAGACTTCCTCTGTGTCTTTGTTTGTCTTCCTAATGGATTCTTGCTAGCTTGAGGAGCGAATCCATCTGGACAAATTCCACATGGAGTGTACGCATCATAAAACCAATTCTCCTCCTTGTTTAATGGATTGTTAAGACATGGAATAGCCAAGAATCGAAGAATCGTTTCACCCAAACGAACTAATATCGTTTGAAAAATAGTTGCAAACCATCGAAAGCGTTCTAAAATATTTTGGTAATTTGTGTTTTTCTGTATTCCTTCTTCCAAGACGATAATGCTCTCAAAGTCTGAATATGGTGTTACCTCCCGCTTAACTAAAGAACCCATCGCAACCAAAGCAAACTTACAAGGTAGTTCACCCATTATTTGAACTGTATGCTCAGCGATGTGGCTCATTATGTCTTTGTATGCTTCAGTGACATAATCCTGTATTTCTCTAACTTGTTCAACTCTCTTTTTTCTTATTGCATCAAGTTCATCGCCCTTTACATCATCTGACATCGGTTTCAACTCCAAAAGTTTGTCTTTTGTTTTTTCACGTAATGTTTCAATTTCTGCTTTGGTTTTGGCAACAGCTTTTTTTACCAGTTCTGCATCTGGATTCGCAGCATGTGCCAACGTCATGATATGCACGCACACGTCATCAAGATCTTTCTTTACATTATTAACATTGTCAGGCTGCCGCAATGCAGCTGACGTCATCAAAGCAACACTCTGAATGAGACTAATCTTATCAGGGCTCTTTTCTTTGTACACAAGTCCCAACTGATGCAAAGTTTTTGCTGATTCCTTTGGATTTATTTCTTCTCCGTTGGCATGACATTGTTTCTTCAGCACATTTGCTAAATCTCTTTCACTTTGCATACTAACTGGGTTTTGCTGTCAATGCACTATATGCCTAAAATGCAAATGCCTAATGTAGTTTAAAACTGCTCAGAGTGTTGCATCTCTTACTGTTGTCATGTTTTAAACAAGATGGTGGCAAAAGTTTTTTGAGCAGCTTCTTTCCACACCAATTACTTTGATATGTAGTAAAAAAGTGTCAGTTAAAGATAACTTGAACAGACAGTTTGGAAAAGGTAAGTTATTATGATAACCCAGTCAGCTTAATTTTCTGACAAACACAGCATACAAGGCCACCAATAATGTACATAGACAAAGTTTTTTTAACAGTTGATGCACCACAAAAAGCAAAATAACAGTTGGCTGAACCAAGAAACAAAAAGGAAAGAAATTTTTACCACAAAACGACTAATTTTTCATCAGGCACTTCTGATTACAAACATCAGGAATCCATATTTTATCAAACTTATATTTTAGACCTGGCTGTTATATAAAAATGTTTAACTAAAAAAATTCCATTTGCTTTCCTTGTACAGTACACTTGCTAATTTCCTCTGCCACTACAAGTTTGCGTGTATTACCCAGCACTATGTAAGTGACAGACTTTCTATATATGTACATGCTCTGCATCTGTGGCTTGTTGCTAAGTTGAACTTGATAATCAGTTTTTCAACATTGTCAACTGATTAGTGCAAAGGCACCCAAACAAAAAAAGTTTTTCATTAAGCCTAAGCCTAAATTTTGCGATTTACCCAGGTAAATTTTTGCATGTGAACAAGCTTAAGGATAAAACGACATTAAATTTAAACAACTCAAGTATTTGCTGCCTATTATTGTCACAATGGCCTATTGTTTTCCATTAGCTTTAACTTGGGCTATGTGGTTTTTGATAAATAAAATTGCCAATTTTAATTTACCTCTAATACAACTAAAAAATAGCGATTTTGTTTGTAGCAACAACAAATTAGTACATCATACTGTGCTGTCTGAGCAGATAAAAGTTCAAAATATGCTTTTACAAAACTAATTAGTTTTATTCAAACAGCTTTCCATGTCTGCCAGCTCGCCCTGTTTGCTGTCACATGATTTCTGACATCAGTAATGTTTGAAGTCAAACAGTCAATGTTTGCACAAGCAACCAGGACATTGGATTTTGAGACAAAGGAACTGAACATAACAATTGTAAACAATCAACAATAGCAGTTGTCAAGTGCATAACATTTCACTATTATTACTTTTTTGATCCGCCTCAACTTTTACCACAAGTTGAATGAGATGCAAGGGTAGTCTTTTGTTTTATTTAATTATAGACATAGTTTGCTTTCATGTGATTTTGTACGTCATTGTTTGATCAAACAGTGGAAATTTTCATGACTAACTTCCTGTCAAAAACTATTGCGTTTATACCAAAGTCCATTGGCAACCTTGAGGTTGTGAATGACTTTACTTGATCAGGCAAAATTCCATTTTCCATTTGACCATTTGTAAAAGGGATTCTGATGTTGTTATTGCTAAAGGTCATGCTGATGGATATGTCAGGGTAAGAGCAGTGAACTTCACAAACATTAACAGCCTAGTTAAACCTGCAGCAGGCAAAGCACCAATGAGCCTTTACTGCGTGGTTGGTGAAACAGCAGCAATGAAGAAAAGGCTGTAGTGTGGTTGAATGTTGGAATTACATCACATGCTGATTTCAACTTAACTGATTGGTACATGACAAAGTGCATTTTTTTAGTTTTCCACCATGCATCTGTGGCTGGATGTTTTATAGATTTATTTCCAGTATACCTAGAACATGGTGACGTCACTGAAGTTGTTTACTCTGACGTGTACGTCACATTTGACATTCTATACATGCTCAATTGTCCAATTGCTTTTTCAATTCTGTCTGGCGTCAGACACATCCGTTACGTCACATCTTAGTTTGACTCACCCAAAAGTTGTGGAAACCAATTTAAAAATGCCTGAACTCGCCTGACCATTGATTTTCACACAACAAATTTATATTTGAACTCAGACTCAGCAAAAAATCGACGCTAAAGACTCTGGCGCGACATCGAGCGGACGGCAGATCTGTCTGAACGCGACTACACGACAAATCTATGCAGACCGTCGTCAAAAAGAAACCACATAGTCGTTTTGCCATCGAAGCATGCGTTGAACCGGAAAAAAACATTTTCGATCTGGTAAGCTGTTGACCATTTTTAACACGTGTAAGGCTATGATGCGGCAAATGTGTACACTCAGATCCGTTAACCGTGCGTCATCAGACAGCCACAAAAATCGCCAAACTATTAGGACTAGTACTATGACAACGCCACCATTGAATTTTGTAATTAATTTTACTTTGATATACAAATTAGGGATGGGCCGAACCGAGCCAGAACCCGAGTACTCGGTACCGAGCATCGTATTTTGAAGTAAATAGCCAACGCAATAGACAAATCGCAGTAAAAAACAAAGCAATGTGAAGCAGACGGAATTCCAATGAACACCAACACAGGCCAGTAATAACAATGGGTACAATGATGTACCGTTGTCATTGTACAAATTACAATCTGCGTAGTGTAAATCTAATCCTTTGTTGTGTTACGTTTTCAACACAGCTTTCGCAACAGAGCAAAATTCACAAAAGCTAACAAAAAATACTCCAAATCAGGAAAGGAAAGCTTGGGTTTATATACACATGGTATGTTGTACTGTACACAATCTACAACATAGGACTTGGAAATGCAATAACTCATTCAAAACTATAATCAACTTGTATTATTTAGTGAGGGAACAAAATGACAAAATGATCCTACATATTGGTACAATTTAGATTTGACTGTGGCGCAGATAGAATATAGATGGAGTACATGAGTAGGGAAGCGTTGGTTTCATGTTTAAATCTTGTTCACAGCGTATAAGCATTGAGACGATTGAAGTAAATTCCCTTTCCCCCGAACACTTTTCACAAACATACTGATACAGCTTAATGCCATGCTTTGCTGCAGCAAGACACTCTTTGAAGCGTCGTAAATCAAACAGAGTAAGCACGAGAATCCACGCAGCTTCTAGAGACTGATCGCAAAGTTTTGTCCGACCCAAATAGAACGTCGAATGAAATGCCTTTTTGGCGTATACAATTGTTTCCTGGTACCGACCTTGTACTGAAAGCTCTAAAGCAACAATAGAATCAACAAAACTGCAGAATTCGGAGTATTCCGTCCAAGGTGATTCTTTTTGGGGAAGTAATTTTATCTTTTCATGCCAAATGTCTTTCAAACTTTCTGCTTTCGATGTCTGGCCCAATTTCAAAAAATATGAAACCTTGTAAGAAACGTATTCGCTAATATGAGTCTTGTGATGTTTTTTTTGAGATTCGTACACTTCCACAACTTGTCAAGGTAACCCATAGCTTCTTCATATTTCTTTAGGTCATATAGAGCACAACCCTTGTAGAAGAATGCCAAATTTAAAGAATCATCAGTTTCAATGTGTGCATGTGTTTTCTGCCTTTCTTGTATTAGTTTTTCGATCACCTCAAGATTTTCCTTGTAACAACCAAAACGTGTAAGACATTGACTGTAGCCTGTTATCAGTAAAAAATACTCTACAAAGTATATTCTAATTCGAAACCCCTGTTTCACTTCGTTGTATGCAAGCTCAAAGTACTTTCGTGCTCTTCCGTAGTCTTTAAGATGTAAGTTGCAACATCCCATGTGTAGGTTAATTTGGAAACTCGATACGAATTTTCTTGGGCTCTTCGTAAGGTGTACTTTCAACTTTTTCAAACACTTTAACTCCTCCTTGTATCTTTCCGACAAGAACAAGCTATAGGTGCATTGTTGCAAATAGCAACAGGCCCAATCGTGCAAACCAAGCTTAAGTAATTTGGTCACTTCTGCTTTACTGACTTTGATGCATTCCTCATATTTTCTGGAGCGGTGCAAGCTACATACCAACAGGTACTGCAACATCCTTTCGTCGTTTGCATTTTTGTTTTTATCCAAGTGTTTACATTCATTTATCAACATTATTGCAAGTTTTGGCAGCCCAAAAATAACGGACAAAATCACCGCGTCGGCAGGCCGTTCCACAAAATTCATTGATTCCAAATGTCTTTCATTAAAATATTCAACAACATATCGTTGAAGCGATGCTGAGATGCCTAAACCGTCGATGACTGCCCTACTTCCTATGTCTTTCACTCCAATCTCTAAACAATCTTTGAAAGTCTCATTTTGGCGTGAAGTTTGGCTGTGCAACCTCAAACGCATTTCACATCCAACTGCCAGCGAAAATTGCAGTTTTGCAAGCAATGCCTTGTCTATAATTTTCCTGTTCTGCAGGTTGTCAAGGATACCGAAACAGTTTGAGTCTTTACACTTGTGCACATGACCAAGGGCTAATATGAAAAGAGAACAACTCCCTAATGCAACACGAGTGATGTGTATTTCTACATCTGGAGGTATGTTTGTTGGGTTGAAAAGCTCATAGTCTTTTAGGACATTTTGCTGTATTCGTTGGTTGGAGATAGGCATGTCGTCTAATTTTCTTTTGAAGTCTTCATCTACAACAGAATCACCATAAACAAAATAAGTTTTAGTCAGTATATTAACTAAATAATATCCGGTCTTTAAATCTTCTTCAGTGTCCAAGTACTTCACCATCTCACTGACTGGTTTGATCAGCTCAGTCCGATTTCCCAGCGAATTCTTGCTAGCTTGAGGAGCGAATGAATCAATCAAACAAATCCCACATGGAATGAATGCGTCATAAAACCAATCTTCTTCTTTACTCAAGGGATTGTTGAGACGAGAAATAGCCAAAAATCGGAGTAAAGTTTCACCAAGACGAAATAGTAGCATTTGGAAAACAGTTGCAAACCATCGGAAGCGTTCCAAAATGTTTTGGTAATTTGTGTTTTTCTGTATTCCTTCTTCCAAGACGATAATGCTCTTAAATTCTGAATATGGTGTTACCTCCTTCTTAGCTAGTGAGCCCATCGCAACCAAAGCAAACTTACAAGGTAGTTTACCCATTATGTGAACTGTATGTTCGGCGATGTGGCTCATTATGTCTTTGTATGCTTCAGTAACATAGTCCTGTATTTCTCTAACTTGTTTAACTCTTTGTCTTCTTATTGCATCAAGTTCATCGCCCTTCACATCATCTGACATTGGTTTCTACTCTAAAAGTTTGTCTTTTGTATTTTCACGTAATGTTTCAATTTCTGCTTTGGTTTTGGCAACAGCTTTTTTTACCAGTTCTGTATCTGGATTTGCAGTATCTGCCAAAGTCATGATATGCATGCACACGTCATCAAGATCTTTTTTGACGTCTTCCACATTGTCAGGTTTTCGCAATGCAGCTGACGTCATCAAAGCAACACTCTGAATGAGACTTATCTTATCTGGGCTCTTTTCTTTGTACACAAGTCCCAACTGATGCAAAGTTTTCGCCGAAACTTTTGGGTCAATTTCCACTCCATTTGAATAACATTGTTTCTTTAACTGGTTTGCTAAATCACTTTCACTTAACATGATAACTGCTTTAAATTTTTGTCGGCCAAGCACGTATAAATCTTTAAAGGTACATAGAGGTTTTATTTTTTAGCACCACAGCCAACATTACCTTTACATCCTGTAATGGCAGCAAAAGCCAACGCCAAACATTTTATACAATGTCTTGTTTGTTTCCTTGTCCTCTGCCCCTTTCTCGTCAACTTTCTGAAATTCGACTCACAAAAGTGAGGTCCTGACCTGATACGACACTACATCGCTTCTAGCTTTGTCACAAAGCTTGAAACTGTGGCTTAACAATTGTCTAGTTGTTTTCTTCAGTTATGCTGACAAAGGGCGACGCTCATGTTGCACCACGAATTCACGACAGCAAAAAACCAGAGCTGTAAGTTGTATCAATATGAGCAACGCTCAGCTTCGTAACGTTTTTTAAGCCTTCATACCCCTTGTTGTTTAAATCTTACACATGGCTATGCTAAATATCTTACACATGCTGTATTAAATTGATAGGTTGACTAGGATTATTAGTACTAGCGTTGTAGTATTATTGCCCTCATTAACAATATACACGGGTTACGTTTTATACCCAAACAAATTTGTGGTGAGAAATGTCCTTAAAAGCAAAGTTTGTTTGGAAAAACGCAGATGTTAATATTTTTAGGTCAAACGTAACGTTTTTAGACCGGATTTGTCACGATAAATTGACGTTGCATTAATTTAACCGGTTTTTTACTTAACTGCTGTGACACCGATTGATTTGTCCCAAAATATAGGTCGAATGACTATTTAAAATCATTTGGGAGTAGCGATGCCATATTTCTTTGCCTTTTGACGTGTGGAAACCAATACCTCGACAGTCCATTACCCGTTTTGTAACAAAACAGAACATATGATAAACCAATTTTGTCTGAAATTAACCGGTTTTGCGCCCTACAAATCTCCCAAGACCTAATAAATAACACCGAAATACGGCCTGCAGCCCCTTTGCTTGGTATTGAGCCTTTAGCTGAGGTGACCAACGGACTCATTGGTAACCAAAATTCGTATGTAATAATGTCATTTAGTTTATGTTTCATTGATACAATGTTTGTCGTTTTTTGTCCATTTACAGGTTATAACGAAAAATCTTTTCGTTTTTGCAAATATACTTTCATTTCTCTCTATTTGTGGCTTTTCATTTTCCTAACCCTTGAATAACCGCAGAGTTTTGTGATAAGTTTGGAAATAACGTTGCCATGCTTCTGGTCCTTTATCTTGTGAGAAACAAAACTATCACTTGTAACCTTACCGCAAAGTCGGCGCAAAGGACAAATCATTCAAAATACCAGCGTGTACCAAGAACAAAGGCCAATTGTAACTTTACACAACCGACCCCCCTTTGTGTGTTGCTTAGCCTGTCAGCAAACCAACCATGTTCCTACGCCTCTTAGCGTGTGGGAAACAAGACTACGGCAGTTCAACAAAGGATGAAGGACGTTTGCCCGCTTTGAAACAAAACAGCTTCATTACAGGAGTTTACAACAAAAGGCTTGGTAAAACATTGACCCACTAGTAGCTATACCACACTTGTTCCAGTACGTACAAGAATTCTAAAATTCTGACAAAATAAATGACCAATAAGTTTTATATATTTTTTGTTTACGGCCCTTCGGTCAAAATTACAAACCCAAATGCAACAGAACGTGCAGCTTATAGCTCCAACTATGTTTATTAACCCTGACTTTTTTATTCCGAAACGCTATGGACCTTTAACGTGTGTGAAACAAGAGTATCACTTGTAACCTCGCTCTAAAGTCAGGGAAAAGGACAAATCAATTACCAGCGTGTACTAAGAACAATNGAAACGCTATGGACCTTTAACGTGTGTGAAACAAGAGTATCACTTGTAACCTCGCTCTAAAGTCAGGGAAAAGGACAAATCAATTACCAGCGTGTACTAAGAACAATGGCTTTTGGAAATGGAGTACAACAAATGCCTCTCCCATGCTACGTAGCCTGAGAATGTGTCAACAAACCATTTGTTGCCGTGTCCCTACGCCTTTTACCGTGTACGGTGATCCAACAGAGGATGAAACACGAGTAAGCGTTATGAAACGAAACAGATGCTGTACAGGGTTTATAACAAAAGGCTCAGNCTTGAAATATATTCTTAAGGAATCCTAAAAAAAATCTTTTTGCAGATGATATAAATTACATTTGATTATCGGGGACATAAAATATAGAGGGAGTGCACAAGTAGGGAAGCGTTGGTTTCATGTTTGACATCTTTTCACAGCATTTAAACACTAAGACGATTGCAGTGAATGTTTTCTCTTCCACACAATTTTCACAAACAAACTGATACAGCTTAATGCCATGTTTTGCTGCAGCAAGACACTCATGATAGCGTCGTAATTTAAACAAAGTTTTAACCAGAATTATTGCAGCTTCCACTGGCCCACCCAAGTAGAACGATGAATGGAATGCTTTTTTGGCGTATCTAATTGCTTCCTGTCGACCTTGATTAGAAAGTGATAAAGCAACAGTAGAATCAATAAAACCGCAGAATTTAGAATATTCCATCCAAGTTGAATCTTTTTCATCCTTTGTAGGAAGTAATTTTATCTTTTCAAACCAAATGTCTTTCAAACTTTCTGCTTCTGATGTGTGACCCAAGTTTGCCAAGCATTTAAGTTTACAAGAAACATATTCTTTAATGTATGTCTGTGCAAAGTCTTCATTGAGAATCATGCACTTCCAGGATTCGTCAAGGTAACCAAGCGCTTCTTCATATCTCTTCAGGCCACACAGAGCACGACCCTTATGAAAAAATGCCACATTTAAAAGAACATCAGTTTCTTTAGGTACATGTGATCTTCGTCTTTCGTATATTACTTTTTCATCCACCACAAGAGCTTCCTCATAACAACCAAGGTGTTCGAGACATGAAT
>QXVZ01000381.1:0-18604 GCA_008931825.1 Phallusia fumigata
TCATAAATAGCGCAGGTAACTGAGACCCAATGTAATATAATGTGGGGAATATGTCATGTTTTAATATTTGGTAATAGTGTACATAGAATTTCTATATATTTTACAGTTGCACTCTCTTGCACAGTAGCATGTAAGCTTATATTTGGTAGATCAAAAAGTGCAATGTTGTTGTTGGATTTGTAGCACATTGCTGAAATCATGTTGGAAAGGGTCGTTTAGAGTTTGTAGTTTACTACAGCCAGACCAAAGGTCACTGCAGGTCGAACTATTGGTTAGTGTAACTGTGGGGTTTAGTTCATACTTTTGACATTGAGATTGAAATTGACATGATGTAGGAAATGATTTAGTTAAATTATAAATGGAAATCTTTGTTTTTTGTTTAAATTTGTAAAACTGATTTTTAAACTGATCACGTTCTAAAAACATCACTACTATTCAGAAATTGCATGTGTGTGAGGACCCATATGTTTTTGCTAGCCGAAACAATCATGTAATAAAATGCCAAGGGAATTAGAGACCCAATGTAATGTGGGCATTGAAAATATATCCAATGTAATATAGAAAATGGTATATGTGGAGAACATCATTTTGAGGTGGTAGTGTATGTGAAATAAAAATATGGAAAACGCCACCTCTCTAGTTAATAATCAAACCTCAATATGTTCATCCAAGAACATCATGTCTAGTTTAGTTTCATTCTCAAGCATTTTTCCTTGTTTTGTCCATTTATTGGCATGTATTTCTCAGAAGTGGGTTGAGGCTTGGGTGGTTGAGACTAAAAACATTTGAAGCACAATGCCCATAGCATAGTTTTTCAATGCCAAATCCATTAATTATGAGTCCCATAATAATTATGGGTTTCCATGAAGAGGACACATACGCTCTTAACTTCTTTTTTTCTGTTCAACACGAAATTGTTTTCAAGTTTTGGTCAAAAAAATAGTTGTTCAAGTATCTTTAAATTTCCACACATGATGGATGGGTATCTAAATGTGTGCACTGACAAGTTTTTACCCCAGTTCACCCACAGGCCCCCTGAAATGTAAAATTTTCGAAACAGCAATATTTAGTAAAGTAAGTCACCTAGAAGTTTCTTATTTTACGCATCTCCACATCAACCATAGCACTTTTGCCACAGCAAAGCACCTTCATTGATTGTCTGGATAGATGGTCCCCTCAAAGAAATTTTTGAAAACCGTAATTTTTTCGTAGAAACACGAGATACTGACCTGAAGAGTAGATTAATTGAATTATAACTGCCAGAAAACTTGTATGTAGTGAACACATTTTGTTGCAAACAATCCGACAATCACATAATTTTTCATCAAATAAAGACCGGCGGTTCTTATCCGACCGTGTATTGCAAATTTTGCTTTATCACACACTCGCACATGCAGTAGTGCCTATTTTCAATCCAAAGTAGCCGTTAGCTAATACCATCGGACGAATTAGATACTGTCTGGTATTTTAATGGTCACGGGAGCATAGTAGTTCACGTTCAATGCAGTTTTTATTTCACAGACAACGCTTCATTTAAGTATGACATGCAATGACTGAGTGAGATCCTGGCTTTTTCCCGTGCTTGGTATAGGAAGAGCCAGGAGACTCATTGGTGATACCAACAATGATCCCATGCAACAAAGGTGGGTAGAAGGTGTTTTGTTGTAAGTTTTGCACTGGCTAGTTATGTGGAATGCAGAGACTAGGGACAGTTCAATTACAATTTATTTGAAGATGTTAGTTGACTGGACTCAAGTCATTAACCACCAAGATTTGGTCTTGGCCATGACACTCTGGGTTTAACACCATTTTGTTTCGATTATGAGTACTTGTCAACGTTTTTCTTAACTAGTAAGGATAATGTTCATCGATTAGTGAGTATTTCGAGTCATTTTTGTACAGTAGTGCTGACATTTTTAGTCGAGTAACGAGACATTTGACATTTTAACATGGAGTAAAGAGTAATTGATAACTTTTTTGTCGAATAACATGTACTTTAAGACATACTCGTTGGATAAGAGTTGCTAATTATTTGTTTGCCACTCACTTGTGTAACAATTCCAGATTTGGAAATGAGGTCTGTCTTATCATATTTGATCTGATCCGTAGCTGTTGCTTGCAGAGTGCTGACTGATTATGAAACTTGTTGGTCGCTTAACATTATCTTGAAGAGTGCCTAACATTATCTGAAACAGCACATTACCGTACATCTAGTTTATTGTCAGTCTGGGATGCTTTTATCTTCGACGTGCGAGGGCTTTTTCAAACTCGTTAATAATTGCCAGAGCGTTTCACCATGACAAGGCGACCCCAAAAAGTTTTTTTCTCTCAATTGAACTCATCTAATTATCATCCATGAATATAATTGGATATTGTGTGGTTGAGAGCTTTACAAGCGCAGTGAACAATGTGTTTGGTTTCATAAAGAAAAGGTTGAGTCTTGCACTTTGTTGTTATTCATTGCAAAAATTTGAATGTCCCGAATTTGAGAGTAACAGCTTAAAATGCACACAAATTCAGTCGGTAAAGTATACGAGATATATACTTCACTTATACTTCCACAGTCAGTACCTGTGGTGTGCAAAATGCCACTTGATAAAGTCTGGTGAGAAACAAAGCTTACTCAGTTCCAAAAATGTAACTTTTTTTTCATGAGCCAATATAGGGGATTATGCATTTGTTCTGTCCTTTATAAGCTGTTTTCACACTTTCTGTTGCAGGTCGAAGCGAGCCGAAAAGCGCGGTGTTGTGCTGTACAGCGTTAACATGAGCAGAGTGAATGTGGTGATGGACATGAGTAATGTTATGGGAAACACTGTATGGTCGTGCGACGGACTCCGAATCTTGTTGGCTTGAAAATTCACGACTAACAGCGAACAGTGGAATCATTGAACTTCGAAAACTGCAAGCGAACTGTAAGTTCAAACCATTTGTTAACCTCTAACAAGTACTTTTCCCAATCCTTACAAGCCTAACGCAAATAGTTTAAAAATAGTTATGGGTTCCCTTCCTGAAAGGGGACACATATTGTTTTCACTCTGTTTGTTTTTTGTTTTTTCTTACTTTTTTTTTCTTTTTTCTCCCCTGCAGCTTGTCCATGCACTTTTGGCATGAAATGTTTGATGGATTAGGATGAAACTTTAACAGATGGTAGATATGGCCAAGGCGGTGTGTCATGAATTTAATTTAACCCCATAGCCCCAGTGGTTACCCCGCTAGCCTAGTTTGGTATGGACTATATAGACAATTTTGTAGTAACAGGGATCTGCCTTACTTTGTCAGACAATTAACATGGCAGTTGTCTGATTTTGCGGAAACCAGTAGCATGAGGCATGAACTTTGGCCGTTGTGAGGTCACTATGTATCTAGCGAAAGGGAAATCCCTATGTTAAACAATTTTCAAACCTGAAATGGTGAAATATTCCCTGCACATTGTCTATGCACCTTTGAGGTGATATGTTTAGTGGATTTGGATGAAACTTTCACAGCTGGAAGATATGGTCAAGGCAGTGTGTCATTAGTTTCGGTAAACCCCACAGAACCAGAGGTTACCACGCTAGCCCCCTAAAATGGGTCAAATTATTAAACAAAGTCCAATTTGTTGAAATTTAAACAGTTTGCAGAACATGCCTTTGTGGTACATCAATTTTATTTTTTGACACCATAGCCCCAGTGGTTACCCCGCTAGTCCCCTAAAATGGNCAACAATGTTCGAATTGGATAAAATTTACACAGTTTGTAGAACATGCCATTGTGGTGCATCAAATTAATAATTTGATGCCATAGCCCCAGTGGTTACCCGCTAACCCCCTAAAATGGGTGAAATTATTAAACAATGTTCGAATTGGATGAAGTTTACACAGTTTGTAGAACATGCCATTGTAGTGCATCGATTTCTTTGTTTGACCCCATAACCCCAGTGGTTACCCTGCTAGCCCTGTAAAATAGGTCATTTGTTGAAATTCTTAATTAAAAGTGAATGAAATTCTCAGTTTGTTGAACATGCCATTTTGGTGTATTGAATTAATAATTTGAAGCCATAGCCCCAGCAATTACCCTCTTAGTCCCCTAAAATAGGTCATATTTATCAACAATGTCAAAACTGGATGAAATTTGGACAGTTTGGAAATGCCATTATAGTACATTGGTGTGTTGACCCTTAAAGCCCCCAAAAGTGATCTAAATTTATAGGGTTTGTAGATTTTACGAACTTATTTAAAATATCTTCTGCCTGCACAAACTATCATGCCATAAAAATATTAACCAACTATGGAACCCAATATAAAATAATGGAGTGAATATATATTCATATAAATTGAGTGATAGTATATATGGAATGGCAATATGGGGAAAGCCACCCTTCTAGTCTTTTACTTTGCATGTGTGGAGGCCCATGTGTTTTTGCCTGAGGAAACAATCATGCCATAAAAAGCTTGGGTATCTATGAAACCCAAAATAAAATAATGTAGTGAATTAATTCCTGTACAAATTGAGCGATAGTGTGTATGTAATGGCAATATGGTGAAAGCCACCCGTCTAGTTTGTTTACAACTTTTCACTTTTGATCAAACAGTTGTGTATAAATATGGATTTTAACTTAAGAGTTGAATATTATTTTCATAATTTTTATCCAGGTTACCTAACAGCGACTGACGTGCAATTTTAAAAAAAATACTAGTTACAATCATATGTAGTGTTGCCAGAAATTTTTGTGTTAGTTTAGTTACATTTCTAATTGTTAACTGCCATTAAGAATCAAACCCAAACCACTGAAAAATGACGGAAAATCAAGAAAATCCAGACAATCCCAAAGAGCAAATATACTTAGATGGTAATATGTTTGTAAATTACTGTTTTAAAAATTTATGCATACATTAAATCCAGTGAAAAATGTCTTTATTTATGCATGTTACTTTATATTTTATGACCAAGTTATTTTTTTGCAGCAATGCCAAACCAGGAATTTGATGAGGCTATTACAGCTATGCAAAATAACATTCAAAATGAGGTAAATTTTGGACATAAAGTTTTTTATATTTGTTAATGTGCAATACAACATTGTGTGTTTGAAGTGCAATAATAATTTTTTTTCACATTTAAGAAAATTTTGGCTGCAGAAATATTTCGTAAATTTATGTAAAAGCTGTCAGAGGTATACATTAATTTAATTTTTGTCAAATATCATATATGTGTTTTAACTTAATCATCCGAATGGTTTGTTTTTTTAAAGTAAAGAGATGTTACAATCTATTATCGTTTGAATAATCAAAGTCAGATTTAGATAGCTGCCTCCTCATTCCTTGTTGAAGATAAGCTGGACATTCTGTGTCTTGTTAAGGAATATCCTGAAAATAATGTTCAATTTATTAACAAAATTAAGGTTTGTTATTCCCAATTTTCTTTTTGATCATTCAAACTTTATGTAAACTGTAGTTTGCTGTATGTTGCTTCCTGCATGTTGTGCAAATTTTTACAACTTTGTTGGTGAAGTATATTTCAAAGGGTGTTTTAATAACTATATTGATTGTAACATATAAAAAATACAAATTGTGTTGTGAAATTGCTTTGCTTCATGTTATAGGATCTCAGCAGCAAGTATAGTCACATTCGCAAAACAAGAGGAGATGGAAATTGTTTTTATCGCGCTTTTGGATTTGGATATTTGGAAGTTATGTTAAAACAAAAAAGTGACTTTGCAGAGTAAATATTTAAATGTTTGGTTTGTGTTTGTTGGAATACATATGCTTTTAAATCTCTAAAGCTTTAGTTCTAACTCTAGTTGCAATAGTTCTAACAATAGTTCACTAGGTATAGGTCCCTTTCCATTAATGAGATGCATATCTTTTTACACTGTAAAAATCATTTTAAGCACATCATTAATCATTTTATTTAAGCACAGGAAATGTAAAATGTGGAAAATATTTTTGGACAAAAGTTCTTAAATTTATTAGCACTGTAACTAATGAAAAACGTCATTAAGAGTTTGTTGTCAGGTTGGCCGCAGTATGGCCGAAGGTGCAGGTCAACCTAGAAGTCTTGTGCAGCACATTTAAGAACTATATAATCTGCTTTTGCCACAATAAGGCTTACTAATTGTTCATCCTTTCCTGAAGGGGACACATATTGTTTTCTACTCTGTTTTGATTTTTTGTTTTCTTTCATATAGCTTGTCCTTTTGTTATGAAATATTGGGTGGATTTAGATAAAACTTTCACAGCTGATAAATATGTTCATGAAGTTGTGCCATCGGTTTATTTGACCAAAACATTGTTTCTTTATTGTTTTAAATCCCAGGTCTTATTATACTTGCACTTTATTCACAGCATAAAACTGAGGCAATCTCTATTGTTTTAGGTTTGAAAAAAATGCTGCGAAGTCATTTACAAAGTTAATGGAATTGAACTATCCTTCTTTCACTGTTGAAGACTTTCATGAAAACGTAATGTAGAATATATTGTGCCTGATAAACCCCAGAGCAAAATATTAACTGTTTACTTGTTTTTCTGTTAGGAAATATTTCCAGTTAAAATCTGCTATTTAGTTTTAAGCTAAAGTTAACTTCAATCTTCTTTACATTTTTTTTAACCCATTTAACATTTTTATTCATGTTAATCATTTTTCTAGTTTATGTCTTTAATTAAATCTGTTGGAGAGGATATTCCATTGGATGAACTTATCAAGTTGTTTCGTGATGAAGGCATGTCAAATTATTTTGTGGTGTACCTGAGGTTGATAACTTCTTGTCAGTTGCAATTGGAGAAAGAGTTTTATGAAAACTTTGTGAGTGGTGGAAAGTCAGTTGTGGAATTCTGTAAAACTGTAAGTCATGGTCATTTTTACAGCTTTTTGATCTTAAACTTCAACATCAATTCTTAGGAGGTAGAACCAATGTACCAGGAGAGTGACCACATACATATCACTGCTCTTACCACGTTCTTGGGTGCCAAAGTGAGGGTGGCATATATGGATCAATCCGGTGAAAAGGTTGTCTTTCATGACTTTCCCGATGGTTGTGAGCCATCGTTACATTTATTATACAGACCAGGACATTATGATATTCTGTACCCCAGATAGCACCACTTTTTATATTCTCAATTTATGCTATAGACTTAAAATTTGCAAATGTTGTCCTTGTACCTGTTAATGTTGAAACAAGAATCACTTTTACCCATCCTACACAAAATTCAAACTTATTTTAAGTGGTACCACTGTGAACTGTTGTATTTAAAAAATACAATGGGTGGTGCTGGGTTTGTATCCAGAGACTTTGTGTCAAAGCAATTTATCAGCATTTATATTACTACAAGTTTTTGGTTCAATTTACCACATTGGTGGCACTAAATCACCCTACCCTAAAATACCAGTTACCTAGAAGATTTTTTGAGCAAAACTTTTTTAAATTTAAAGTTGTAGCAGTGGATTAAAAGTGCACAACTTGATAGCCACTAACACTATCACCCAAGTTTTTATACNAAACTGTTTTAAATTTAAAGTTGTAGCAATGGATTAAAAGTGCACAACTTGAAAGCCACTAACACTATCACCCAAGTTTTTATACTTGTTTACCTGCCCCACAACTCCTTGCTTGCTATTATTACTGACCTTATGCCGTATCCAATCTAAACTACAATGTTTTAAAAAAAAATCTGCTGCTTTTTTTAACTATCAACAACAAAATTATCATGACTAGAGATTAAAAACGTCTAGTAGCATTTCTGAAAACTCAATCTGTTACGGGTGGTATTGACAAAAAGGTGATAATACAGCACAAAAATAATTGAGTATTTTTCTTGTGTCACGGACAAGACGATTACTGAGGTGACAGTCAGTTACATTGGAGGTGGTATTTCAGTACAGAAATAAATGTTACAGTAATATCCCTTCTGAAAAATGCTTTCTAAATTGATGTTGAAGTGTCGCAGAAGCACATGTTTGTCCATTTCTGTGATGACAGTTGCTTTCTACCTTCATGTGATTTTTGTTCTCTGCTTAATAAACATATGGCATTGTTTTCGGGAGTTGATGTTTTGAAGGTTATTAACCGAATGTTGTTGGTTATCGACCTCTGTTCTTGCTGTCGGGGACTAATAATCGTAGTTTTATGTTAGTTTGTTTCGGTAAACCTCAGTTTTCTCTTGGTTTGTGAAATGATAATTTGAATCAAAGTTGATTCGACTTCAACGCGTATGTGTGGTATGTTTCAGAGGTGAGTAGAGTGAGTAGTTATAAATTGCTCTTGGCAAAAAAGCAAAATAAATCAAGGCAAACTGGTAAAATTGTTGATATGCCCGGATAACGGACACTTCATGTCAATCTGTCACAAAAAAAAACGTAAAACACAAATTTGCCTATATTTGTGTTGTTTTTAAATTTTACTTGAAGTTAAAACCAAAATCGCACCTTAAGAGTTTAGACCCTGGAATTTGTTTGTAACTGTCACCATAGATAACTTACTATGGATGCCAAACCTATTGTCATGGTCATGGTTGAGCGCTTCTAGTTGTCGTCTGTAAAAATGTATGCTGTGCTACCTGCTGGACGACTGATTTTTGTTCCGGTCGCGTAATATGTAACTTGATATGGCTTTACCATAAATTTTTACGGTTTTGGAAACTACCTATGCTCGCAGAAGTCACATTTTGCTCAAAGTACCGCAATATNGAATATTTGGCCTCTCCAAAAATTTGGGGCTGGTTACGCTATTGGTTGAGTTTATCTCGCTTGGTGAAGAAACACCGCGACACAATGGCACTAAATCAATCGTTGCTCGGTAACAGTTTTTTTAATGTAGATTAAAGTTCTGGTATGAAGCGAATCTGCGCAAACGAGGGTCGTATCAGATTTCTCCAAACGCCCCTAGGGGTATGCTGGCACCGAAGAACCACTGATTTAGATAGATTTTTAAGGTCGATAAAAGACTTGTTCAGGATTTGTTCTCGGGAAGGTTGCAGTCCCTTAAAAAATAGATAGACCTTGGCATTGGCACCACTGATTAATTAGTGGTAATAGAGATCATTTAGCACCCCTCATGTGCCGTCATGTTGGGCTCATCTGATTTTTTTCTTGACATTTGTTTTGCAATTTGCATCAGCTGGAGCTGGTGCACGCTGAAGTCAGGTATTGAGGTCGCCCTGACCTTAACGAATGGGTAAAATTTGCTTTTATTCAGTTTTAGCCTAAAGCAGTGGTTCACAACCACTTTTGTTCTCTTGCACCATTTTACTGACTTAGAATGATAAATCGCGGCACGCCGACACCCAGAGACTTACGTCAAAAAAGAACAATTTGAAGTGTCATTTTGGTCTTTGTAATGAGATATAGACGTCAAATAAGTTAGTTTATTTCGCAAGCGTTAATAACTTTCATACCTGGTAAAACTTAATTTAAATGAAAAAACTTTTATAGTATTTTGCTCGCGGCACACCTGAGTGCATGAGCACTGTAAACAGCACACCAAGGTGCCGCTACACCCTGGTTGTGAAACACTGAGATAAAGTATATGCTTTTTGTTTTGTGCACAATTACAATTGGTGTAAGATATGTTTCTAGGAATTTTTCAATCACTTTGTGTTTATTTGTATTGTGTGCCACACGGTTGTGGCAATTAGTTTGGTTGGGTTAGTTTTTTCAGTACTTCATGATCTATTTGTCAAAGAAGAAATGGTTGACAGTTTAAGCCATGGGGGTCACTAGGTCTGTGATTTCACAGCCCTGGTGTGAATTTGGACAGTTTATAGAACATATCATTGTTGTTAGCCAATTGCTATCGAGCTCTAGTTGTGTTATTCTGCCTTTTCCAGTTATTGTAACAATCAACATCTCATTTAATCAAACATTTTATGTACATGTTTAAAAAAATATACACCTGCCAGGGTTCTGAAATAATCATGTCCAAAAGGCTTGGGTAACTATAAGACCCAGAATAATTATGGTAAATACACATTCTAGTTAATTTGAGTTATAAGTTGAGTGCATGTAAAGTGGTATTTTGGTAAAAGTCACCTATCTAATTTTTTGAATTTAAGTCACAGTTAAGTCTCATTAACTCTTATGGGTAGAATAATATTTACCTTAATAAATGCCAATATTCTTGCCAACTTTTGTAGCAGAATGATTGTCCGATTAGTTGTCGTACTTGCTTTGATTTTAAACATCCATTTTACTAATGGAAATGAAGGAGTTGGAAAAGCATTTGATCCTTACAGCATATTAAGTGTTCCTAAATCAGCTGACAATCAGCAAATACGTAAAGCTTACAAAAACCTTGTAAAGGAATGGCACCCAGACAAAAACTCATCGCCAGAAGCACAAGACAGATTTATCCAAATTCAGCAAGCTTATGAGGTTAGTGTTTGTGAGCGGTTGTTGCATAGCTACTTGTCAACTAATGCCTGTGCCAACCTTTTTATTTTCCTAAAAGCTGGAGGAACTTTTATGTAATCGTAAACTGAACACAACAAGCACTAGACCTCAAACAATTGCCTAAAAGCTTTGTTAAATTGATTGTCGGAAAAGTTTTTCTGGAAAACCAAATGTTACTAGTTGTTGGTATCTTTTATTGAAGGGGAAACATATTGTTTTTATTCTGTTTTTTTCTGGCTAACGCCTCTTTGTTCCTCCCTTTTGTCCAAAAAAAGTTATTTAAATTTTTTTAAATTTGCACACATTAGATGTAAATAAATGTCTGATTTGTGCATTGTAACTTTTGACCTCAGTTGATACACAGTTAACATATAGGCCCCCAAAACTTTGCATTTAAAAAATACCAATGTTTACAAAGTAAGTCACCTAGAAGCTCTAATCTTAAATTTTTTGTTTACAGACCCTTTAGATGAAAAATATTAATCCAAATGTAATAATATTTATATTTACAAGGTGCTTATTATTGGTTGTCTAAAATATCTCCAGATTATTAGTCTTTATTTTATTAGCAGCTGAACTACCAGTTGGTACTTTATAGTTGTATGTATCCTAACTGCAAATGACACCATGCACTGGAATTGGTTGATATGTTTTATGTCCTGCACAGTCCAGTGGTTGGTGTTAGTTAACTGCTTCACTCACAAACATACGTTTACTCACGGCTGCTGGGAAGTCAATCAGCTTGCGAGAATCAAGCTGTGATTTCATCATTTTAACTGAAACATCTTTGCTATATCACACCGTTAAAAAACAGTGCATTACAATAACTCTGCTTCCATTTTGCAGTATTTTTCCACAATCAATAAATTTGGTCTGTCAAAAGGTGAAACATTATTAGTAAAGTTATAGTTCTGTGCAACACATTTAAGAATATAATATAATAATATATTTTCCAAAAATAGAAGTAAAATGCCTTGTTTTTAAATCTTTTTAAGGTTGTTTGCCTTATGTATACTCTGTTATTACAGATTTTGTCAAATGATGACAAACGTAAACAGTATGACAATCAAGGGTTTTCTACAGATGGCAACCAACAATGGAATACACAACAGCAGCCATCATTTCATGATCAATTTTTTGAATTTTCTAATGAGTTTTTTAACTTCGGTTGGTATATAATTGATGTGCAACATTTACACACCTAACCTTTTNTAGAAGCTCTAATCTGAATTTTTCGTTCACAGACCCTTTAGATGAAAAATATTAATCCAAATGTAACAATATTTATATTTATAAGGTGCTTACTATTGGTTTTCTAAAATATCTCCAGATTATTAGTCTTTATTTTATTAGCAGCTGAACTACCGTTTGGTACTTTATAGTTGTATGTATCCTAACTGCAAATGACACCATGCACTGGAATTGGTTGAAATGTTTTACGCCCTACATAGTCAAGTGGTTGGTGTTAGTTAACTGCTTCACTCACAAACATATGTTTACTCACGGCTGCTGGGAAGTCAATCAGCTTGTAAGAAACAAGCTGTGATTTCATAATTATAACTGAAACATCTTTGCTATATCACACTGTAAAAAACAGTGCATTACAATAACTCTGCTTCCATTTTGCAGTATTTTTCCACAATCAATATATTTGGTCTGTCAAAGGGTGACACATTATTAGTAAAGTTGTAGTTTTGTGCAACACATTTAAGAATATAACACAATAATATATTTTCCAAAAATAGAAGTAAAATGCCTTGTTTTTAAATCTTTTTAAGGTTGTTTGCCTTATGTATACTCTGTTATTACAGATTTTGTCAAATGATGACAAACGTAAACAGTATGACAATCAAGGGTTTTCTACAGATGGCAACCAACAATGGAATACACAACAGCAGCCATCATTTCATGATCAATTTTTTGAATTTTCTAATGAGTTTTTTAACTTCGGTTGGTATATAATTGATGTGCAACATTTACACACCTAACCTTTTGTTGAACATTCTAGGAAGATATGTAGGTTATTTTATCGCAAGCCTTATCACCTCTAAATCTGTAAGCTGTAGGTCAGCAAATCAATAAGTATTATACATGTTTCTAATAGATTATGCAGAATCTTCTGGAAAATCAATTTCCAAGAACGAATTATATCAAAAGGTTTTGCCAAACAGCCATATTACACCACAAGTACTCTATGTTTATTCAACTTTTTGTACTCAATGCATCATAACATTAAAAACATCATGGAAAAAAGCTGCCGCAGATTTGGAAAAGCTTGGTAAAGTTTAAATACATATTGTTACATTTTTTTGTTGTGAGGTTAACAACCTAATACATATGGATTAGGTTTAAAAACTGGAACAATTGACACAACCTTTTCCTCAAGACTTGCTTCAATACTGGGTGTTTCAAGAGTTCCAACAACTGTTGTCATTTTCAGGGAACATTATTCTTATTTTAAAGGCATTATGTCATATGAAAACCTAAAGGCTTTTGTAAATTTACAATTGCCAAGTGATCTGGTTACCATGGTAGGTAATAAAATTGGATAATTTTTGCAAACTGTCCATTGGTTGATGCATTTTTTTGCAGGTTACATCAAAAACAATAGATGCATTTTTAGATACGGTAGTAGTTAGTGACAAACCACGATCATTGCTATTTTCTTCACAAAACCGACCAACACTTCTGTATTCTTTAATGGCTATCAAACATCATCAGTTTATTGGTATGAAAATGAGTCACATTCTAAGATGTTCACATTCTTTCTTAGATTTAATGCTATTTTTCTAATTTAGATTTTGGCTTTGTTTCTTTGTTAAGTCCTGAGGCAAAACAGACTGCAGCAAAGTTTCATGTTCATGGAAAAGGTCCATGCCTTCTACTCTTCAAGGAAGATTCGTCTAAACCTATTGTAACTTTGCAGGTAGAAACTTCACATTTTGCTTTGTAGTAAAACTAAAATATTAGAAATTGAAAAAACTGACAACAAATTTTTGTTTTAGTCTTCTGACATGCCACATGGTGCAGTTGACAACCTGCTAGCTGCCAATCATTTTATGACAGTACCTAGATTAACATCACAAATGCTTTTTGATGATTTTTGTCCACCAAATAAAGACAAAACTCACCTGCAGTAAGCCAGTTTCATTGTTTGTGGTTTGCATTTTTAAAATCTTACAGTTTTAATAAATACTTTTTGACTTCTGTTTATTATGGGTTCAACTTTGCCTACCAGATAATATAAAGACTTTTAAATTAGTCCACAAATGTGATTAGATTATTTATGGTTGAAGCTTAAGTGTGTGTTAAATATTTGCAACAGAATTTGTGCCATTCTTTCAACAAAAGTGGAGCCCAAAATTGTGATGAAACTTCGGCAACTAGTTGCAAGCACAATTAGTGATGAAGAAAGTCTTTATGACTGGCTGAAATTTATGTTTGTTGATGTTTCTGTGCAATCAGATTTTGTCAAGTCGCTTTCTTCAAACCCAGACCACTTACAAACTCCACAGGTAGGAAATTTATGTGGCTGTGACATTCAAAGTACAATTGAATATCTTGTTGAAATAATTTTGTTATTTGGGTCAGTAAATTTTAAAGTTAAGGATATATTTTAAAATGATGGTTTAAACCAGTTACAGAAAAACACTTTTAATTTGAATTGTTTAAAAAGCAATTGTGTTGTGTCATAGTTTTTCCTATTGTGGAAACAATCTTCAACACAAGGGTCTGTATCCACTCATGCCGCAGGATTTCTTGAATCAGAGACTAGAGGAGAATATGATTTCCAGAAGTTACTTTCTGTTGCACTCAAAATTAGTCAGCATCGACTGTTTGAACGTGAAGTTAATTTAACCTGTTTGAATGATGAGCTGGCACCGGTAAGACTGTCCAAAAATTTTCTTAACAATGTGATAAGCATGCAAACATATTTGGTTAATGTTCAATATACAATAGAGCATTAACCATTTTAGTACCATGTTTTGTTGTATGTTATGCATTACTTAGATTGTAGCTAATTATGTTGTGTATTTTCAGAATTTTTTGGTGCACAGTTTTCAAGTTTGCAAATCAAAAGTGATGAAATTGGTTGGCTTTTTGTTTTCTCTTTCGGACCAAGAGTTTATGATATTCTTAGTGATGTTTATTACAATGTTTTTGTCGATCTACTCAGTATTGTTTAAACCGTGAGTTAGCATTAATTTACAATATTTCAGTAATAATTTAGTTATTCTCCAATGTAAGCCCTGATGTCATATGGCAACACACAAAGCTGACATTTTTTTACCAGTAAAGCACCAAGTCAAAACACTCAAAACAAAACGGAAGGTGATTTTTCTGACAATGATGTTGAGGTTGATGTAGCCTATGATGATGATTATGACGAGGAAAACCAGCAAATTTTTTCTGGGTTAGTGTTTTTATGGATCCTTTTCCTTTAAAGCAGGGGTTTGCAACCTTTTTTAGGCCACAGCCCAAAACCATGTTCAGCAAGGTATGAGTGGGACTTATTAATTTTCCACTTGCAATTCTATCCCATTTTCTGTTTATAATGTTGTTAAAACTTGCTTATTTAGGGTATTCTAATTTTTAAAATGAAAGTAACAACAGTTCACAACTAAATTCATAAGTACAAAGGTTTTGGTTGAAGCAACTTAATTGTGAGCTTTACATTGAACTTTACTTATCAGCAAGAGTTTCACAGTATTGACACAACACAAATGTCATAAGGCTGATGAGATTAATGTGCAGCCAGGTATTTGCACACTAATTTTATGGTTAAAAACTTTCAAAAATACACTGGCCAGTGGGCATCTTCATCCGATTAAAATTGGCCCCCATTAAAAATGTTGGGACACCCCAGAGTTAAAGTATGAAGTTAGTTGAATTTTATGCCATGCAAATTTAAATCAACTTGAACGACTTGGTGGAAGTTGTGTGATGTAGGCATCATTTACAACAGGATGTTGTTATTTGGTGTTGTCATCTGCGACCCACACATCTGTTTGATGCCATTATAACTTGTGCTGTAAAAAATAAATGCAGAAACAAAATCACATGTACAAAACACTTAATAATGACTGATATTTATCTGTTTGGTATACCCATTGCCCCACTTAAATGAGTGGAATTAATAAACAATGTCTGAGTTGTATGAAGTTTAGACAGTTTGTGTAACATGTTATTGTGGTGCATTGATTGCTGTGTTTAACCCTACATCCCTGGCTTTCTACCCCTCTAAAGTTTGGGGTATATTTTGTCATAATTAAGTCTATTATAAGTTCAATAAATTACATAAAAAACATAAAAATATCTGCAACTGTTCTGTACATATACTCACAGTACGCTACAATAACTTTACAACTTTGCAAGTGTGGGCACCCATTCATTTCTGCCTGCAGAAACAATTATGTCATAAAAATAACTGTGGGATCCAATGGAAATAAGTAGTTAATTTATATCTATTTTTAAATTAGGTAAAGGTGTATATGGAATGGCAATGTGGTAAAGGCTACCCTACTAGTTTTGTTTTTTGATTTAATATTTTCCTAAAATATTGTCGATTTTGACTCTTCGGTTACCTTTTTTGTGAAAAAAAATGACCCTCCAATGGCATTTATGGTTGGATGATTTATTTTAATGTATGTTGTATATTTGTTTCGTCAGCTCCTCGGTGGTTGAGCTAGAGCCCACATCGTATGTTTCCTTAGTGCTTCGACAAGATCGAGGTCATATAACATTCGTGTTTCTCAAAAGAAGTTCTGGTGATGATGATCAAACTTCCGAATTTATAAATGTCATGGCAGTACATGCAAGGTAGGCAACCCATCAATTGCGTTCATGTTTTTGAATAATTCTTATCTTGTTTGCACAGAAATCCAAAGTTTCACCTGTCTTTTTTAAACTTAACAAACTTTATGAGTTGGTATGTTGAACTGCGACGAACCTCTACTGCCCAACCACCAAGCCTGAACGGTTAGTTAATATTTATCTGGGAATAGGGAACTGTACACATCTTTTGATAATTATGTGACAAGTTGTAACAAGGCACAAACAAAACAAATTCAAGAGTTAGATCTATATGAAGAGGGTTACTATATCTAATATCTAAATATATATTCGAAAAATCATGCAGCATTCTGCATTAAATTTGTTTCTGTGCATAACCTTTACCTTAGAAAGTCACTCATTTATGTGACTGTTGGCAGTGTTCTTAAAAAATAGCAATTCTATGAAAAAACTTATCCAAAGAAATTGCCAGAATTGTGACAATGCCAATGTAAGGTTTTATTGTTGGTTAACAAAACATCGCTTAAAGATTGTTTCACCAAGAATTTTTTTTTAATTATTGATCAAAAATGCTGTGGAAAAATTTTAGGTGATCATCAACACCGCTCTAGTGAGGATTTGTCCTGTCTCCATAGCAACAGCAAAGTTGCCCAACAAAGTGACTTGGAAAGCACTTTGGCTTTAAACTGTACACATGGTACTGTGCTCGCTATAAATGGATCGAAACACTGGTATTGCATATTCGTGCCACGTAAGGGCAGATCTCTGCCTGTCATACAAAGAAAGGACTCGCCCAGAAAAGTCGCACANTTTTAGGTGATCATCAACACCGCTCTAGTGAGGATTTGTCCTGTCTCCATAGCAACAGCAAAGTTGCCCAACAAAGTGACTTGGAAAGCACTTTGGCTTTAAACTGTACACATGGTACTGTGCTCGCTATAAATGGATCGAAACACTGGTATTGCATATTCGTGCCACGTAAGGGCAGATCTCTGCCTGTCATACAAAGAAAGGACTCGCCCAGAAAAGTCGCACATACTTCCGATAATCAAAACTCAGGGGACGACTCTACGCAACCAGACGTGGAAGTTTTGGCTGCCCCCTACACGTGCAATGATTACGGCAACGCCCTCGCGCAATGGATGGACCGTGTGTGTGAGGGACAAATGCCTCGACTTTATGTGCGGCAATGGCCCGGTTTGTATTTCAGGGAACAGGATGACGCATATGATGACTGACGTGCACAACGTCATACACAATATTTTTGCACAATTCCCCCGCCAGTTGGCGTTAATTGGTTGTCTCATATGCAGTGTGAATATAATCGGTTTTGTTGTCGGTGGTATATCGTAGTTTGTCACGTGGGGTACCTTTTGCGCTGTTTACTGTCTCTTGCATATTTTTTGTCGCAGGTAACTTCAATGTATCTTATACTGTGTGCTTGCTAACTCCCTTTCACTAAATTGTATCGTTCTTTGCAAAAAATACCATCACGTTCTATCTCCAACCTGTACATTACAATCATAATTTGGCCTATTAAATATTGTCTAGCTGTTTCCAAGCCCAACAAAAGTCGTACAAAGCTCAGTATATAATGTTTAACTTATGCAATAATGTTTCGCGCAGCTGCCAAGATGAGATTTCTGCCGATCGCCTGTGGTATTTATATTTTGCTTTTTCGTAAATTTCGCCCTTTAAGAGATTAAACTTGAGCATTGTGTGTGTGTCAGATGCTTCCTAAATTTTTTTCGTTCAACTTTTGCAAAGATTTGGAGCAAAGTTATACAGTTTGTGTGATTTTACCTTTAAGCATATCAACCAATTAGGTTGTTTCTAAACTGCAATAAATTTGAACAATGCATTAAAACACCTACTGGACTTCTATAAATTTTAACCGCGTTATATGTTGCAAATACTGATATGTTATAAAAATTGTCTCATCTGCAGGATTATATATCAACTTTTGGCATGAAATATATGATTAATTCAAATGATGATAGTCCTTAATATATGAAAATATATATCCTATCCTTAAAATTGGTCAGCTGGATAAGATTTTGACGTATTTCGCCGACGGGTATAATTTTTTGATACGGAAGGAGATACAGGTGAAATGTATATTTTTAGAGAACAACCGTTGACCGATTTTGTTTCTGAGACACAACTTTGCTATTACTGTTTATATCCATTTTGTAAGAACTATTATTGGTCTCTCATTTAAATAAGGCTAATTTATTTGAGCGTCAGGTGACTATTGAATTCTCCTTGTTGACAACAATGTCATATTTAAATTGAGAAATAGCTAACTTTCCAATATGTTTTGACCAGTGATGTATAAACCTTAAGGCAAGTTCCGTCTTAGGATCGGATCAAGTAAGTGGCAATACGGCTCTGGTAAAAGTTATCAAAACGATGGCTGTTGATTTGTTCTTAGTTGGTTTTAAATACA
>QXVZ01000382.1:0-18537 GCA_008931825.1 Phallusia fumigata
GTGCAGCGACAATAAGTATTCACTCAAAACGGAACTTGTGGTTCGTAGCTAATACCGTGTGGTTAATACTGGGCCAAATAAACGTTTCGGTTCATTTACGCAATTTTTTTTGTCAAAAACATGCAGCCAGATTTCGAAGTCGCACCTTGCTATTGATTTTCCTCTGAAACATATGTGGTTTGATAACTCTGTTTAACTAAACGTTTTTCGCGAAAAGGAGTAAATTAAAAAAACTACTGCACTACTTATGATATCAACGACAGAGTAATAACGTTAACAATGAAACGTCCTGCGAAAATTTTTTACAATAATTCACATTATTGGTAAAAACGGTATTGTCATATGTATACAACGCTATATGTACTACAATTACAGGCTACATATTGATACCGAGGCGAAGAAAACTGCAGTTTTACAATCAAATGTTATTATTTGCGTCTGCAAAAACCTCTGAAAAGGGACGAAGTTAATTTGTTAATCCATAACTACAATGTTCGACTTTTGCATGTATACGTGAAAGCGATAAACATGAAATAAGAATTTGATCCAACATTACTGGACATTAACCACAAAACAGTTGAAATTGCATACATTTTGCTACTTTAACGTTTTACTTCTACCAGCAAATAGTCGCGACACGGCTACAATGTTAAAAGCATGACGTTTCGTTTCGTAATCAATGATGCGTGCTCCCGTTGACCGTCGCCTTCAGATTATAAGATGGTGCATGTCGGCTGAAATAAGAGCAACCATTTGTTAGACTTTGCATTTGTACGGGTTTATGTGACCTTAGAGTCCTTATTCCACTTATAAAAACTGAAACGTCACCATACACCAAACAGTCAACGAAGGAATAATTTAAAGGAGCCAATACACTATAGTATTCAGTTAACTGTTAGTTTGATGTACCTCATGATGTATAACTGTGGTTTCGTGGTTTTATACCCAGATCACGTTTCTTTCGGGCATTTGTGCAAGAGCCTCTCTTAGAGCTTCGGCCAGTTCTCCGTGCCTAACTTGAACAGCTCTCATTTCTCTTTGTAGCATTTCCGTAGTTAGTTGATTCTCTCTTGTTTCGCTTCCCCTTATTTCTTCCTCGAGGTTTTTTCCAAATACTTATTCTTCAACTGAGATTCGTAATACTTACGATGTGGCTCGAGCATTCCGTTGATGTCACTTTGTAACATACTTCTGTAATCTGCAATCACTTTTTCGTTGCCGAATCTTTTGAATGTGTCGAAATTGTGCAAAAAACGAGTGTTAACCTTTGATGTACAATATTGATTTGATTTTTAGATCATAAAGGGCAGACATGGCTAATGTATGACTTTATGAGTCGATACACAAGCGGTAACTTATTCTAAACAAACATTGTTCGACCCAAGTTTCAGCTCATACAACATCAAATCACTCCAATTAAACATGACTATGAGGAAAACATTGACGAGCAACGAACATTGAAATCCTACGCAATCTAAATGCTTTCCGGCTCAAATCATAAACAAATTTATAAACAAGCTATTAATACTAGCACATACTAGTTAATGAAACAATGCAATTACTAATGTCGTCAGTCAGTTTCAGGGAGCATGATTGACGCTACAGGGTTTCCAGTACACTCGCCAAACCTTCTGCACACATTTCCTAAACCAAGTTCCTTGAAGGTGCCGCGGCCCACGCTAACTTTTAAAGCGTTGCCGCAGCCAGACACAAATAACATGAACGCGGACTTTTTCTGCTGGTTTGCCGTATGGAAGAAACGGAAACGAATGACTGTGACGTCATCGAATATAGATAGAAGTCCGAAGGACCAAGTTGAGGTCAAAAAGTTCGTGGCGAAAACTGCTGACTTGTGTGTTTGTTTTACCCGTGGGAGTCCCTGGGAATTCGGATATTGTTTCTAGACTTCGACAGCTTTAACAAGTTTGCATATGTTGCAGAGAATGAATTTTAAGCAAGGGGATTGCCTTACATCTGAAAACCCTCCTAGTAAAGCACAGTTACCTTCCGTATTAAAATTACTTGATAGGTAACTTGTTGGACTTTTGGGGCCTCAAAAAGCGCTATTGTATTAACACTTTGGTAAATGTGATTATTCATTTTAACATTCTATTTCGACTCCTACCCATAAACTTTTATGTCGTTTGGGTATGCAGCACCCCAGTCTCTTGGCCCATTAAATCTCACTCACAAGCCTGAAAGCTTTTCTAGCATGCTACAGCAGTGGATTACTGTTTCGGTTTTGCAATAAACCAGCGCTATGGTGTACAACAGAAATTGAACCCGGTTTATTTGACAGAGGCGGCGGGCGAGCGTGCAATGCTCAAGAGAATAGAAGAAACTGCTCCCTGCGCTTTCTCGCTTGCCGGTGCTCCGAATGGCTGTGGAGTGGTGATTAGGTGACGCTGTTGAGGGATTCTGGCGAAACTCGATTCTCGCCTCCTGCCGATAGTTTTACGGCGGCTTTCCGAGGAGGAACCTGGGGAAAATTGCATCTAAATATGCACCGCAGCTAATCGAAAACCAAGATTGCGCAAACAAAACCACTTGCAGATTAACATCGTTCATTTCAAATGCAAATCTAAAGTTTAATATGGTATTGTTGAAGATATTTTGGGGACGTCTGAAATATTCTTCAATGTAAAATCTGAAGTTTTTCCGTATTATTGAAAGTGTTTATACAACGTCTCAAACATATTGAGTGCAGCACCTATCGTCTTGATCAGACTCGGTTGCTCTCGTTCCATTGCGCTCATAGCGATACTGTAGTTTCGACGATCATCAGACATGGTCGCCTACATATCCTTCCCTCTACAATAAACCTCAAAAATACGAGGCTAGTGTGAAGCAAAAAATCTATGTTAAGCCGTTAAGTGACCCAAAATGCTAGATGGCATGTTTTGATTGAAGGCATGCGACAGGCAACGGTTTCTGCTTTCGCAAGCAACTGCAGTTGTTCACTCGGCAGAGCGACAATGTTTGATTGGTTGCTGTCCAGGTCTGACATAATAGGAGGTGTCGTGATTGGTGGTCGGAACGCACGCTTTGGGTCAAATACCACAAGTAAACATGCGCTTGCATTTTATTCTCAGTCGGCGTCTGTTGAGGGACATTTTGCTGGGCATGTATTTGAAGGCAAGTTATTGATTTTTTGAGAATAACATAGTTTTGTTTCAATGAAAACCCTCTTTTTCGGGGGCTGAATTATCTGTATGTAACATCCTGTTTTTGTCTTGTTGAAAATACATTTTTGTATTAATAACTTGTTCAAATCTATAGATTTATTTCGTTTTTAAATTAAAAGCACCTCTATGCAGGTATCAAACGAATACGAGCTGCGCAACTTTAATTGGACGACAGAGTAAACAAAATATATACATCCTGTAAACAGGCTTGTGGTTAAGTCTGGTTTCTCCGATGTTTAACAGGCCACGACCTATGCTCGTAAACCGTTATGATGGCGTGTACAGAACCGTCCGCCCACGCACGTTAAGCTTTCAAGGAGTTCCTCATTTTGAGGACAATTCCTACTGGAATTTGACAAGCACTAGACAAGCGCATGTGTTGCACCTTCCTTATACGACGCGCCTACTGACAAGCAACGAACCAAAATTTTCCCCTTGTGATGCGCCCATGCGAAAAGTAAGCGGGACTTGCAATGAAATTTTAGAACCCAGGCAAAGCATGGCGTGTTAAGCCGGTTTATTTTTCATTTAATCTTCAAAACCGAAACAGTAAATAGGACGTCATACAGCCAAAAGCAAAACGATACAATTAGAAGTCGGCTTGTAAAATTTACGCCTTTAGTGACTTTACATCTTGCCTTATCACCTATTTTGTGACGTCACACTACACAGTAAAATTTGTACGCAGGACCAAATATACATTCGACAAGTCCAGTTGCAACCAGTGCATGTAGGTTAGGGGATTACGATGTCAAATAGCGCCTCACTTTGGTCTTTTTTGGCTGTGACTTGGCTGTTGATTAGTTAAAAACGTTTTTCAGCTGAGGCGTTTTGCTTAAACCTGCTACTATTTTGTTATTTTTGCTGTGTCATCACAGTTAGGTTAAAGCTATAAAAAATGAAAACAAAAATAAACTTTGGTCACCTTTATGGAATTTGTAATTACCATTTTTAAGAAAAAAACATTCCCAGGAACGTGAAAATTCCGAATAAACGCCCATATGTATAAAAAGTAAATGACCTAGGAGTTTCTTTTATCCTGTTTCCATGGCCGTTGGTCCGATCGGACTTTTCCGCTTTTTCCGTCCGATCGGACCCANACGTATCCGTGTTGGTCTGATCGGACCACAACTTGTAATAAGTCCGATCAGACTAGCGGCCATGGAAACAGGATATTTGTTTTGATCACTTTTGAGAATGTACATTGTAAGCATTAAAACGCATTTCCGGAGTTTTGGTTGGGTTCGCCCACTTTTTGATTGCAAAACAAGATTTTTCGTTTGCAGTCGAATAAGCCGGAGCAGAAAATGCTCAAAGATTTCAACATGGTCGCCTCAGTGGTTACACTTACATACATGTTTTTGTCTTGGCTGTACTGGCATGAACACAAAACCGCGCAAGTGATTGGTAGGTTTACGAGCCTGTTTCAAGCAATAACCAGAAGTTCACTGCGGGCTGCTAGACAATTATTTAGCCTGCGTTGTGGTAACCGAACCACGTTTATTATATCACGGTATCAAACATGATGAGAAATAAAAAGTGTTGAATTATAACACATGAGCAAAACTGCCTCGAAAAGGTCATTAGGAGTTTATTGTCCGATTCGTTGCAGCACGACTAAAACTAATTGTAGGCCATCGTACAAGTCTTGCGGAATGTTGTTACCTTACTGTGCCACAAGGAGCTTTATTTTTTAGTTATAGTGCCGCTAAGATTATGGGGTTTGAATCATGCGTTTGGCATTATTGACATGACCTTACAAGTGATTTGGTCGCTTTCTGCAAAAAAGTTCTTACCTTTGTATTAAATTTTAATTTTTTTCGAATCAAAAACGGACCACGCCCTTTCAAAACTGCTGTCAAACACATGACCCGATGTAATGCTGGAATTGAATGTATATGGATTGTAAAAATAGGAAATGGCGTATGTGGAAAACATTGCTTGAAGGGTGGAATTTGTGCAATCGCAACGTGGGGAATGTCACCTTCTAGTTATCAACTGTTATCGGTTTATCTTTTTAGTGTTGGCAATTACTGCATAATTTCAAAAAATTCACAACTTCCATACATAAGTGGATTGTTGTTGTGATGATACTTTGTGCATAATTATGGTTCCTAAAATAAAATTGTGTGATCTTGAGAACAACTATTTTACGATTACGGTTCGTGCATAGGTCACATTTTATTTGACTTAACTTAACATGACGCCCAAAAGTGAAACTAGTTTATATAGTCTCTTTCCGGCTTTGGTGGTGAGCCGGTATTGCAGAGTTCGGGCCATTTTGGAGTTAGGAAGGCAGCTTTGATGTAAAAGACACCATTAGGCGTAAGGGGCTTAATGGGGGTTAACATCGCCACCTGCAAAAACTTTTTGCCAAATTCCTGCTGCTTTTCGGAAAACTAATACATCCTGGCAAGTTAGTAGAGAGTTGTTAGCCAATTGTTGCATGTAATTTGGTAAAAGCTGCTGCAGACACTGCTGATATGCAGAGATGCATTATAGAGGTTGTCATATAAACTAGTTCATAGCATTTTCGAAAACCTTTGCGTGAATATTACACATATTAATAATTTTTTTTGTTACATGACATCGTTTCTGAAACATTTTGTTTGCCACAAGGCTTGGGAAAACGAAAGTTGTAAAACCAACGCGTAGGGAAGACAAATATCATGAAACTTGTTCCATGTTGTCGAATGGTTTATACGATGGTACGTAGGAAGCGTGTGTGCTCGAGACAGTTGAGTGGATTTATTGGAGGTAGTTAGACAAAGCCGCGCTTCTACTTTATTGCCATAGCCCTCGTTAAGTTTTGTGGGTGGTACAGTATATAATTGGTCAAACGAACGAATTCTTTTTATTGTACTTGGAGTTCAATTAATCGTGGTATCAGTACGGTATTTTAGAAATCGACTTTTTTCGGTTCCTGCGTTTGTTTTGATGCAACTGCACTTACATGCGACTTTCTAAGATAAGAGTTTTAACTGCAGTGTATCAACCCAAATGTTTTAAACACTAATAACAGAATGGCGGTTTATTGTTTATTTAATGATAAAAAGGGTGAGCTTTCAAACACAACCTTAAACCTAGATTGAAAAGCGTAAATATTTTTGAGTGTGTTTTTGAACGCAAACTGTCCTACTTGTCAAGAATATCCCTTGCTACTTCGCGAAGTAAGTTTAAAAATCATATTTGTGTTTTTTTAATGCAATATTTTTAACAGGCCTTAATCCTTGATTTGGCATGGCCGTCGCAAATCCAATGGATAGAGTTTGTGTTAGGGCATCCGTGATTGAAATTGAACTACACGGAAGGTCCGCACAGCTCGCTATAGCTGCAGTAGCTGTTGCCGGCGGATATTATCTTTGGAGAGTTCAGGATCCAAAACAGTTCGTTGAAGCCATTTGTGCTGCTGTGACTGAGGTTACAGGAGCCTTCGTAGCAGGTTTAGGACGCGGCAGCCTGCTTATTAAAGTTGTTGCTGAAACAGCAGAGATAACACAGCGGGTGAAAGATGCATGTGAATCGGGGGCTCTGTTATCTGCAACAAACAAGGCAGTTCGAAGATATTCCAGTGATCATCAAGATTACATTGGACAATTTGATTCCATTCAAATTGCTTCACAACAAAACATTGATGATTTGCGCGAACTAAAGAAAATTGCTTGTCAAAACTTGGAACAAATAATTCAGAATGGTCTAGAACAAGCAAAAGTAAGTCGTGTACCATCATGGGGCCTTAGAAGTCACAATGTTGTTTCTAGGTATCTTATTACTACTAAATACTATTTGAAGCTTCGGCGATATATATGCTAAAATCTAATAGCACTTATTTTAGAGTTTATATACATTTAAACTTACTTAATTGCAAGAACGAAAAGACGCGTAAAGTGACTTGCTTGCCTCTTTTTTGATAAATTTCTTTTGATAACCTTTGTAATGCTGTGTGGGCCTTGACCGCGACATTAACGAGACAAACAAAAGTAAATCGTACACTAAATGGGTGGACTTCCTATTGTCATGGCACGTACACTTAAACGATATTTCCACATAAACTATTTCCTAACATTGAAATGGACAAGTACTAAATACCTGCATTTAATTGGGTCACTACTTATCTCAGGATTTTATAACATAATTATCGCTACAAGCTATAAAGTATGAACCCCATACACATGTAATTACCAAACAGCATTAGTAGGGCGTGGTAATTCTCAGATTCGAAATACATTTTTGCTGTAATATAATAGGTCAGTACTGTATGGCATACTATATATCAGAGAACTTGTAGGACTAACAACTGTTGAAAAAGGTTACTGCAAAGTACTGTCATTTAAATAGCGATATAACACACATTACAGCTTTTTAGTTTACGACTGCAGAGCAGGCCGCAATAAACACCCCATCATGTTGAAACAGCAGTTTGGTACCAACCGCTGATAAGACCCGCTTTGGTCGTTAACCTTAAAAAATGGGTAAATCCAACAAAAAGCTGTGTTTGAAATCTCCCTGTTGTTTAACGTTTAATGGCACCAAGCTTATTGTTTTGCGTGGGGCCCGCATATAGGCACAAATCTTTTTACACTTGTGGGACTTTAATACCATTCAAAGGTGGTTAAGCTTTATTGTAAAAACCTGTAATGCAATGTGCAAATACGTATTTTTGCAAATTTGGGCAGAGCATTGAGTTGTGTCGCACGTCTGAAAAGTCTAAAAAGCTAACGGTCACAACAACAACAACAACAACAACGGAGGAAGGTAATTATAGTCGATTGGTACTGACAGCTTTTCATTAGTTTTAATCATACCATTTTGACCCTTCCAGTTACCACAACTAAGACAGAAGAAAAAATAAAAATAACGGTAAAATTTTGTTTTTAATGCAAAGATTTTCAAATATTTCTAGTGAATTTTTTCGTTGTATAGCTTTTGGAGCAATCGCGCAAAGAAAAATTTAAGGCTGTGCAAATTTTGAAGAAAAAAGATGGCAAAATGCAATTGGAGGTGGAAAAGCTGGAACAGGTTTTAAAACCAGCTGATGACGTGTTGGTTGCCATAATATCTATCTGTGGGGACAAACGGAAGGGAAAATCATTTCTATCGAACCTGTTGCTGAGATATCTAACAAAGGTTTGAAGTTAGTGTATAATCGCCACTGTGGCCACGTTTTTAAATTTGTTTAAAACTCGATTAAGTTTTTATGTTTTTTATTTCTCCCATTTGGTCAAGAAAAAGTAGTTAATTTTTTTTTAATTGTGCATATGATAGATGGACATCTGAAGTTGTGCACTGTCACTTTTGTTCCCAGTTGGCCCATCGGTTAACCAGCAGGCCTCCCAAAATTAAAGAAATAGGAACATTTAATAAAGCAAGTCAGCAAAATTTGCAAAGCAAAGTAATTGAAAGTATTTTGTGACCTTTGGTTGAATTTACCATTTTAACCGGTTTTAAAACCCAATTCATTATTTTTTGTGCCTAACATGCCCTTTAGTTTAAAAGTGCCTTTAAAGTAAAAGTTAACTAAATGAAATTTTAAACGTAAATATACAGGATAATTTTTTAACCTGATTATCCCATTAATTACAGTTACAGCCCAAAATGCGTGTTTAAACGCTGACTGTTTTGACCCATACGCAAACGACGCAGCGGAAAGGTTTACGAGCCAAGCTAGGCAACGGTCAGCAGTTGGTATCAGACTACCTCGTCTTTTATTCGCTGATAACAGGCGAGCGCTTCCACCATACGTTTGCAATATCGTGATGTAGAAGGTAGTGGCAACCTTAATAGTTTTCACTATCGGTCGTGCTACATCGCTGCCGTATGGTCACTGCAATATATATTTCAATATATTCATATACATGTATCCTATACGAATCACTAACCAAGGCGTATATGAATTGACCGTTGCTTTACACATACGTTTTGTCGGGCCGCGAAGTACCCGAATAAGGTTTGGTACATCATACTGTAAAAGACGGTGACTAACAATATCTCTGCTCCCATAGACAATGCAAAAGTCGGAAAGTTGTATTTGGTATGTCATAGGTCGAAACGTCGTGGTAAAATTTATTGCATGTTATTAAACCGCGTTGGAAAAGGTCATTTAGAGTTTTCGGTCGGTAAGCTGGATGCCGCTCGGTCAAAGGTTGCTTTAGGCCAGCCTATTGTCAGTGTCGCTGCAGAGTTAAAATCACATACTTTTGACATAGAGCTCATCGTTGACATGTTAGAAGTATTTGGGTTAGATTAGGCTTGTTTTTTTTGTCATAATTTTTAGCTCCAAATCCAAAACTTTAGTCGTGGAGTCTTAGCACTGCTTCGTGCAATGGCATCTTGAAAAAATACCCATCTAATTTACTATTTTTTTTAATATGCATGTTCCGTAAAACTGCAATAATTTTTTACAGAGGGAATACAAACACAACGATGAGCTTGAGGAAGTATTTGAATGGAAAGGAGGCAAAAACAAAATAACTGAAGGGATTTGGATTTTAAACAAGCCCTTGATGTTTTCCAGTCCATCTGGCAAGGTCAGATTAATCGCAGTGATCACAAATGGCGAAACGGAACACAACAGATCTGATCTATTTATGACAAGGCTAATTTACACCAGACGCGTTTCACGGTAGCGGTGCGCTTTCTGATCTCGTGATAAACGGCGGAGCATTCACACCAGCCGACGTCATGCGGCGACGGCGTGATTTCCTCGGTTAAAGTGGCTGATTTACCTTTTCCGTCAGCCGCAGTGTTTGCTGGGAGCTTTGCTGGATGCAGAACTTGTTTTTGTAGTCTATTTGGCTAGCTGTGATTAATTTCAGCTGATTTAAGCGTCGCCCGGAAATCCGCACACAACCGCAGCCGATACGCATCGCCAAGTCGCAACCGACAAACGCATCTGGTGTGAATCAGCCTTCATTGTTTCGAAGCAAAAACCTGTTTTTCGTTTTTTATTTGCTTTTTTGGCATTAACTATGGCATAGTTTCGAACTATCAATTACCAACATTTAGGGCATCACCTCTCATTTATTTTTCACTGGCCCCCAATGACACATAATCTACTTTTAAAGGTGGCGAAGCACTATACTGCTGCTTTTAAGTAACAGCTGCATTTGTTGGTTGAGATAATTTTGTTTTCGTACAGCTTGCAGTTTATCTAATGGATACCCAAGGCATGTTCGACAATCAAGGAACGAAAAAGGAATTTGCACAAATTTTTGCCCTGAACACATTGATGGGATCATTTATTGTTGCTAATTATATGCAACAGCTTTTATCTACTGACATTGAGCATCTTGAGGTATATGCAGTATTGACTTGTATGTGACTTGAAAGAGTGACCAAGTTTTTTTTATTTCAGTTGTGGACAGACATTGCAACTTGGACAGAAGAAAAATCTTCAGTGAAACCATTTCAAGTAATTTTTTTTAATCTACTGTAACGTCAGAAACTGAGTATCTGAGAATCCCACAAACGCGTGTCACTTGCTGAAAAACGTTTGTATTCGAAATCGGATAGATAGAAACACGGTTTTCTGTGAGGAAAACATACAATTGCCGGCTAAATAAAAGACCGGCACCCTAATGCAAGTTATAACGATTACCCTTTTACCTGACTTCACAATGTTACATCTATCCTAAAACAATCGCCCTTGGATTGCATGAAAGTTGTATTTTATTGTAATAATACTGTTATTGCAGGATCTTTTATTTCTGATTCGTGACTTTTCGTATCCGGATGAAGGCCTTGGATTTGAAGGAGGAAAAAATTATCTGAGTACCGTTTTTGACACCTCAGATACAAATGCGAAGGAAATCAACCATAGCATAAACAAGTTAAAAAATGCCTTTGACAATGTTTCTGCATTTGCAATGCCTCAACCGAACCAACCAGTCAGAAGCAGAAGCCAAAAAGCCACTAGCATCAGAATAGGAGGTGGTCTCTACGTTTAGTGTTATGCCTCTGAACTGAGGAAATTCATAATCAAGCGTGTTTTTTGAGTAGAAATTGGTGAGGAATTCATGCAGTTTTCTGAACAACTATTTGAACACATCAAAGCAAATGTCAGGCCACACAACCTGTTGGGCCATCCTAGCACAGGAAAGGAGATTTTTCAATTCATAAACAACTGCAGTAAGATTCTCCTGGGCAAAGAATTGATGAATCCCCGTTCAATGACAGAGGTAAATGAGCATTTTTATTTGTCATTTTTTAGTCCAGATTGGAAACAAACCGTTTTAGAAAAGTAAACATCCTAACAGCCGAATCCAACAAAATCGTTCAGGAATTTATGAAGGCTCTTCTTGCAAATGTATTACCTATACCGACGTTTCGACGTCCTATCAGGTCGTCTTCCTCAGGGTGAATAACACTCCAAGCGTAAAACAACACACCAGGATAAAAACGAAACAATGAAATCAGCTTTGAGGGGAAAAAATAAGGAGCGCGTGCGCACATTGATAAACCACACCGAACGAACGGTAACGGACACACTGACACAACACACCTTCTAATGTTTAAGCAAATACCTATAGCACGCCGGAAGCAAAACATCTGTTTTGTTGTTTTACATCATCAATGCCTTTATAATTGAAAGTTATCGAGATTAACCTACATCGCGATCTACCAAATGCATTAAGGTTGCCGCTTCGCATAATTTTATCCGCGAAACTTCCTCTTGTCAACCATAAATAAACGCCCGTTTCACAACGTAGTAAACACATACTCCTTGGAATTGTGATTTGGTAAAAGCCACCTTTCTAATTTATAAATAAATGCAGGTAAAAAACCCCACATGAAAGAAATAGTAAAATCTTACCTTCAGATTTTGTATTACTAGATGTTTTCCAAAATGCAGCTTCAAAGCTTGGTGGATATTGAGCTTACCGGGTACATTGCTAACATGCAAAAGGTATGCCAATCAGTTTTTTATAACGTTGGAAGTTAAAGTAAATTGTTTCTGGTCTTTTCAGAGTCATGCATCACTTCATGAGCTTGATACAAACCATAAAAAGTTTTCTTCTTTGGCATGCAACAATTTTGATAAGGCCAAAAAAATTGGATGTGAAGCCAGTATTCAAGAACAACGTAATGTTCTTACTGCAAGCATGAAAGAAAAATTTAAGGCAAAGTTTGATTTGCTGAAACTGCAAATCGCAAGTAAAGCCAAGATAGATCAGGCAGAAAAACGAGAAAAAGAAATTATAAAGCAAATTGAAGAGGTGGAAAAAATTGCTAAACAAAAAGAAGTGGCAATGCAAAAAGCTGAAAGAGACATGGTGCACCAGAAAAGAGACTTTGAAAACCAAAAACTTGAAGAGGATAAAAAAATGTCTTTGATCCTAAAACAGCACCACGATATAATAAGGCAAATGGAAGAAGAAAAAATGAAGAAGGACAAAGAACTTGAGTTAGCCCGGATAAACCTTAAGAATGAAAAAGATAAAATGAGTAAAATTGAAGACAAACATTCTGCTGAGTGGAAACATATGTCAAAAAATTATGAAAATCAACAGCAAAAAATTAGTGACATGGAAAAAGAAAATTGAAAACGGGATGAGGAAGCAAAAGAACGAAGAGAAGCAGAGGTGCAACGCTTTGAAGATGCACACGCTGAACAAATAAAAATCAATCAAGAGCTAACGAAAGCACTTGAGAAACAGGTCAGCGAGTTACAGGCAACGCTTGAAGCGGATCGGGCATCAAAGCTACAATCTGATGAACAGATTGAGGAACTGTATCAAGCAAGACTAAAAGAAGCTAGAGTAAGAGAAGAGGTGAGGATCACCCCTCATGGTTTTATTCTTTATTTTACGATATAATTTTTTTCAAGGAGCAAAACAACCTGATGGACCAAATACAACGACTTGTGGAAAAGCAGGACATCATTGCAAGAGAAAATGCTAATGTAAGTAAAATTCACAATTTTTCTTTTCATATCAATGCTCTCTTTCTTAGTGTTAGCTTCACCTATATATTAATGACGTTACCCATCTCTTATGCGCATCCTTGTGTTAGTCAGGTAAATATGCACACATACATTTTTACAGCTATTTTACTTTTACAGCTGAAAAGACAAAGACGAAGAAAATGTCTTCTACTCTAGAAAAAGGCAACTGTTTTTCCTCTCCAAATCAATTAAATTTAGCTGATGTATAAAGTGTCCAGCACATTATCAATGTTTTTCATTATACCTTGTATGCCCTTTTTTATGTTGGCTTTACAAAAAATGAACGGGCCATTGCGAATGAAAATGTGTTGAAAATATTCTTCCCATTGTTTTTACACAAACCTGTTGCAGTGCATAAAACTTATGAATAAAAAAGTTAGATCCAAATGGTATTTACGTTTTATTTCTGGTTACTGATGCGACAGTTGTTGTACTATGTTTTGTTTCATACTTCCAGCCCAACTGCTTGCTGTCACAAACTGTTCTATAACTTTTTGTTTGCATTTCAAACACTTGTTTAACGACTGGTACCAGTTGAACTATTGTCTTTGTTGGTTTTCTGGTTTATTAGGTTTAGTACTCGTTTTGGATTTACGATGCTAGGAACGCCTGATCGTTAGGAATGCTATAATTGTTAGTTTCATACCATGTATATATATCTTTCTGTTTGGGTAGCGTTGTAGCCATTCTGCTTTAGCTGTGTTCAAGCTTTTATATATCGGCACGGATCGGGTACAATCAAACCCAATAAATAATCTGATCAACCGATATTGTGAGTCCTACAGTTCGAGTCAAACATGTAAGGCAAAGGCCATAATACCTGAACATACAAATACCCACTTGCGGGTGCAGAGATAATTAGGCGTAAAGGCTAATTTATTGTCAGCACAACATTTTAAAATTTACAAAAACGCACACACTCAACTCAAATCTAATTGCGCATACTCGATAAGTGGCTAACCCGTTGCAGAACCTCAGGCTATTCCATTGATTTTCGCTCCACAATCGAGTCTGTTAATTGTTAAATCCATGACGCAATTATATGACGTCCTCGTCACAGTCTGATGACTTTCTGAGACCGCGCGACGCGAGCAACCAGCATTGCTGATCAAAATAGTTTTCTCTTTTACTGTGTGTGGTGCAAAATAAATAAACTCGCATAACAAGCGTACTTGGTTAAAAAGTTGATTAGCTTTAAAACTTTGGGAGGTCTATCACATCAATTTAAACAGCGAAAACCTTAATCAGTTTTGCCAAAAAAGTTTAAAAAATTGAATATAAGCTGAAACATGGTTAAACTTTTTGACCTATTACTACTACGTAGACTTCGCAGCCTCCGCGCTTACTTTCTCTCATAAAACAACGTTTTGCGCTTAATTCGGCTGATCAAGCAGCTTAATTTGAGCAGTCAGACATGGCAGATGTTTTAAAAAACTCCTAAAATATAATAAAAGTTGTTATCCCTTTTAGACATTCATTACCATACATGTATAAAATAGATTCCAAAACCACTTTCTTCATCTACAACAATACCTTACATATCTTAGTCACAATTGACTGCATACAGGTCTATTGTAATTAAACATTAAAATAATAATGTGAGTTTTTAAAAGCAAATTTTCATAGGGTGTTGGTACTCATTACTAGTTTTATGAGTTTCAACAAATATTATCACGCCTTATCACGCATACCTCGCTTTTAAACCAGGTTTAAGCTTGCAAGTGGCGTTAGTAAACAACCAAACTTGACCCATATAGTCACATGATGGCGGTGATCGCTACTTCAGTAACAGAGTTGTATTGGTCTTTCAGTGGGTTTGTTTTTTTGGCTTGGTAATATGTAAAGGGAAAGTTGCACTGTCAGTTATCTTGAATAGCTTCTGACTGTGTTTAACTTCAAAGTTTTAACAGATACTGCACGTTTTTTGCTGTCTGTTGAATTGCCCCGATTTTCGCAGATAGTTAAGTTTTGTTTACAGCGTTTAAAAAAAATTGTTACAGCTTTTGCTAAAAATTTCTCCACACGGTAGATACGCATCTGGAGTTTTGCACTTACAACCTTTTATTCCAGTTTACCTATCGAAATCATAAAAATTTACCCCTCTTATGATTTGCTTTTCGGAACAATGACCCCATGAAGGGAAATCGTTAGTCGATCAGAATACCAGTAAGGGAATTTTGCCTGGTATGTCCCGAATACCTAGGTTCTCAACAGAAAATCAAATTCCCTTGGACCGAAACATACACCTTACTATCATTAATGTGCCCAGTTGTTTAGAACAGTTGAACTGCAGTTTAATGTCCTTCCAATGCTTACCAAACTTGCTTTAACGGAGTCTTTTGTTTACATGGCTCGAATCCGGGACAATCCCGATTAACTTCTTATATGTCTGTACAAGGGTCAAGCGCAGCAACGTCACCTCTATTTCGCTGCTTTTGGATCTGTTACGCCACCGAGTGGTTAATTTTTAGGTTCTGATCGGCCGCTGTTGTATTACAGTCAATTTTTGCTGAGTCAGCAGGGTAGAACTAAGAACACTGTGGTCCCACTAATTTTATGGGTTACCCAGTGGAAAAGTAAGACAAAGACCGTTTCCTGGATATTAATAAGTTCTTATAACTGAAACTCCCTGGTGCATCTACAGAACGAAGGAGATGGTCAACATGTCGATCGCATTTGAGCAAGTCAACAAATAAAAAGTTGATGTTGAACTATGTAAAGCAGAATAATAGGTATTATTGTTTCCAGGTATTATTAAACCGTAGCGTAGGCTTAGCATTCGTTGTAACTGCTACTGGTAAGTTCGATACTAACTAGTGGAAGAGAACGTACCCTTTGGAACGTGTTTTTCGCCCGAAATGTTAACGCTAAAACAAAACCCAACACTGCATTGAACCTATTAAACTTAAACACTTGGACAAGATCGACTAGTGATACAATGTTTCCAACTTCATTTGAGACTTTGTTGAAAAAGTGAATACCAATTTTTGATGATTAAAAACACCATGGTAATAAATGTTTATGTAGTGTACTACATTTCATAGGTTAAAAAACTTTGACATACACACCACAAGATAGTATGCTAAATAAAAAATCGCATGAAATTTCACTAGTTGAAATAAAGCAAGCTTCAATCCGTCTTTGTGTAGTGTGGACAATGTCATCGGGTGGTATAAAGTCAAACTGAAAATCTGTTCCTTCTTTTCGTGTTTAAAACTGTGCGGGGGACGCCCTCGTTGATTGTCTACCGAAATTCGACACTTTGAAATACAAAAGAAAAGATGTAGCCTACTTAGTAGGTGAAAGAATACGGTGTCTTGGTTTAGGTTGCAAATTTGAAAAACAATGTGAAGCCATAATCAGGAAGCATTGTGAGAACTCAAGCAAAACCTTCTACTTCTATAATCAGCCATGAAAGTTATTTGAACAAAGGTTCATTTTTATTCGCACAGATTTAATCTGTTTTTTTTTTAGGAAAGTTCATTCAGCACAGAGAAACAGTTAGCAAAGAAGCTTTTGACTTACTTGGACTTCTCACAAAAATGATAGTATTTTCAACAGGCTAAATTTTTGCCTCGGCATGGCCAACGCAGATCCAGTGGATAAATTTTGTATTAGGACATCTGTGTTTGAAATTGAACTGCATGGCAAGACGGCAGATCTTGCTATAGCTGCAACAGCTGTTGCTGGTGGATATTGTCTTTGGAAGGTTCAAGATTCAAACCAGTTCGTTTCGGCAATTAGTGGTGCTGTGACTGCGATTACAGGGGCCTTTGTAGAGCGTTTAAGGCTCGGCAGCCTGCTTGTTACAGTTGTTGCTGAAACAGCAGAGATAGCAGAACGGGTGACGAATGCGTGCGAGTCGGGTGCTCTGTTAATTGAGATAAACGAAGCTGTTCAAAGATATTCCAGCGAAAACCAAGATGACATGGAGCAGTTTGAATCTGTTCAAATCATTTCACAACAACAAATTACAACAACGAAGAGTGACTTGCGCCAAAGAGAGGCAACAGCTCAAAGAATTTTGCAACTAATATGTCAGAACGGTCTCATACAAGCAAATGTAAGTGATGTATCAGCACGGGAACCCCAAAATCGGGAAATGTTCTCAAAGACACCTTAATTATTACTGTTAGATATTTTGTATTTTACCCATTTTCGAGCTTATATCCAAATCTTTTTTTGCAAGAAAAGAAAGACGCACAACGTGACTATTGCCTATAGCCTTTTGTAATTCAATAATTTTTTTTGTTAACTTCCTGATAATGTGTGAGCCTCGACCGCAACATTAACCTATTCTTGTTTCAAAGGTGGTTAAATTGTGCATCTTACCGTTTAAAAAAGGGTTCCCTTTTAATCGAGCTTGAGTTGTGTCCTACATAATCGTTGTGTAAAATAAATTCGTGAGCGACAAGTAGGTCATGATTATATATGGCGAGCGCTTAAATTTATGTTGAGCAGGACACCTTAGTCTATAATTTAAAGGCAAACATTCAAAGTTGGGTGTGCACAAGCTATTCATTTTACAAAAAGTAGTATTATGTTAAGTTAAAAATATGTTTTCGAAAACAAAAGAAACTACTATAAACAAAATGTTAAATTTATTTGTCTAAATGTGTTCATTTAGATGAATCGCGAACCAACAAGTCCCCAATGTTCTACAGTTCCAGTGCCAGGTGTTTATTTTATTTTTATTGACAGCTTTTCGTTAGTAAAATTTGGTACAACGATTTTTAGATATCACAACGACAGATGAAAATCCGAAACTATCGGTAAAGTTAAATTTTTGCTGTAAACATTTTGTGTTCGTCATGTGATTTTTATGTTGGGGTCACAGATTTTGGGGCAATCTCGCAACGAAAAATTTAAGGCTGTTCAAATTTTAAAGAAGAAAGATGGCAAAATGCAATTGGAGGTGGAAAAGCTGGAACAGGTTTTAAAACCAGCTGACGACGTGTTGGTTGCCATAATATCAATCTGTGGGGACAAACGAGAGGGAAAATCATTTCTACTAAACTTGTTGCTGAGATATCTAACAAAGGTTGGCAATTTGTACATTATAGTGGGCTACTTTTGACAGAACTACCTGTTAGAAACAAGTAAACGGAATGCTAAAAGTATAAAACGTTGGTTGGGTGCAAAACTTGAATTTACCAACATCGCCAGAAAAATGCAAATGGATAAGGATGACAGTACGGTACGAAGCAAAAATTATCTAAAGGTGCGGTGGTACAGTACTCCCTTTGAAACGAGGAACGTTGTAGGTACAACTCACTGCGTACCGTACCATTCGTATCGTTGTCAACAGATGGCAGTTGTGGTGCTGTACATTGGTACAGTGTGCCCTTCGTAACAAGATACGCGGTGGTACACGCTGCCCAGCTGGGCTGTTGAGATAAAATATCAACA
>QXVZ01000384.1:0-10645 GCA_008931825.1 Phallusia fumigata
GTTTCAGAATCAAACAGGGGTCCAATAAATTTAATGACTAGAAAAAAATGTAAACCGTTTCTAACCCCTTTCTTGTTGAAAAAAAAACTATTTTCGACATTGGCTAGCACCCATATAAGGTTGAATTAAAACTAAACTTGTATAAAGTGAATGACCCAAAAGCAACCGTTTTCAGTAAATTTCCTTTAGAAACAATTGTTTTAGCCTGACTCTATGCTATGTCCCATTACAAACAACATACACTAGCGGCCCATCCGTTAGGTCCATGATTCAAAAAATACTGACTCAACTCAGTAAAAACAGAAAATCTGTGGTGCGGTTGATTGTGGCTAAACTCACGTTGACTTAACATCTTGAACTTTGCTCAGACATTTCCGACTCCGTGTTTATTTTTAACACTTACCTTTCGAGACGAGTGGCTTTTGTAACTCTCTGTTGCCATGGTCACGAACGCAACATTGACGCAGTCAGTGGTTCGCAACACTTTTCAATGTCCTGGACTCTTGACGATTTGGCTGAAAATGTGGACCTCTTTAATACAAGCAGTTCCAAACATGTTCGCTCATATGAGGCAGATCTTGTGATTCGCTGTAGCCTGGTTTCTAGAGTTGCGCTCGATTAGTCGTCTTTTGCAAGTTAGACCATAACCACATTTTCATTTCGCTATGTTGCTTTTGTCTTAGCGAAGGCGACATTTGATTTAAGAATTACGGGTATAACTCAGTAAACACACAAAATTTGGTCAGCGGTTGGTTGTGGCAAACTCACATTGAACTTTGCCCAGGTATTTCCGACTCGTACTTAATATTTATTTTCAGCGCTTGCCTTTCGAGACGAGTAGCGTTTGTAATCATGTTGTTCCCATGGTCACAAACGCAATATTGATTAACTCTTGTCGAATTTTTAATATTCCCAGAACGGAATAATCGAGTTGGACGGACAGGATATCCGCACCTTGAACGTTCGCTGGCTGCGCGAGCACATCGGGGTCGTGTCGCAGGAACCAATCCTCTTCGACACCTCGATCAGGGAAAACATTCGATACGGCCGCGATGACGTCACCGATGATGAGATCATCGACGCCACAAAACAATCCAACGCTTATGACTTCATAATGAAGCTTCCTGAGGTCAGTTTATTGTTTGACATTGGTAGTATGAATTCCCGAACATGGCGATTTGGTTTAAANTTCTTGTTAAAAAAAAACTATTTTCGACATTGGCTAGCACCCATATAAGTTAAATTAAAACTAAACTTAATACAGTGAATGACCCATAAGCAACCGTTTTCAGTAAATTTCCATTAGACACAATTGTTTTAGCCTAACTCTATGCCGATTACAAACAACATACACTAGCGGCCCATCCGTTAGGTTCATGATTCAAAAAATCTTGACACAACCAAGTAAAAACAGAAAATCTGTGCTGCGGTTGATTGTGGCCAAACTCATATTGACTTCACATCTTGAACTTTGCTCAGACATTTCCGACTCTGTGTTTATTTTTAGCACTTACCTTTCGAGACGAGTGGCTTTTGTAACTCTCTGTTGCCATGGTCACGAACGCAACATTGACGAAGTCAGTAGTTCCCAACACTTTCAATGTCCTGGACTTTTGACGATTTGAATGTGGCCCCCTTTGATACAAGCAGTTCCAAACTTTTGAGCCAGATCTTGTGATTCGCTGTAACCTGTTTTCTAGGGTTGCGCTCGATTAGTCGTCTTTTGCAAGTTAGATAACGGCATTTTCATTTCGCTATGTTGCCTTTGTCTTAGCGAAGGCGACATTTGATTTATAAAACACGGATATAACTCAGTAAACACACATAATTTGGTCAGCGGTTGGTTGTGTCTAACTCACATTGAACTTTGCCCAGGTATTTCCGACTCATACTTATTATTTATTTTCAGCGCTTGCCTTTCGAGACGAGTAGCGTTTGTAATCATGTTGTTCCCATGGTCACAAACGCAATATTGATTAACTCTTGTCGAATTTTTAATATTCCCAGAACGGAATAATCGAGTTGGACGGACAGGATATCCGCACCTTGAACGTTCGCTGGCTGCGCGAGCACATCGGGGTCGTGTCGCAGGAACCAATCCTCTTCGACACCTCGATCAGGGAAAACATTCGATACGGCCGCGATGACGTCACCGATGATGAGATCATCGACGCCACAAAACAATCCAACGCTTATGACTTCATAATGAAGCTTCCTGAGGTCAGTTTATTGTTTGACATTGGTAGTATGAATTCCCGAACATGGCGATTTGGTTTAAATGTTGCATCCACTATTAAATGTAGTCTGAGTTCAACTAAAAAACAAATCTGCCAGAGTGCTTGCATGCAGTGAATATATTATAATGCAAATGTTTCAGGTTATTCTTGTCGTTTCGCCCTGATGATGACAACAGCGATTGTTGAAACGTTTTCATAACAATGTATTCACTATATACAAGCTCTCTGGCAGTTATGTTTTCAATTAAGCAACTATCGAAATCCGTGTCTTGTGTTCTAAACTGGGTTCGGGGCATTTATTGCCTTGTCTGTTAATTTTTTTAGGAAATTACTTAAATTTTAAACCAATGTAAGTAATTTAGTAATAAATCACTTCTTAGGAAAATTTAAATAATTGTTGAAAAACAGGATAGGGACCAGCGTTTGAACCACGATAATATACATGTTATGCACAATGCACGGCCAAACAAAGACACTTGGGTTTAGCCCATTACAAGTTGCTATTATGGATTTTTACAACAAGAGAGGGCGAATCCTACATCAAAATTTCGAGGGTTTTCGTTTCGTTTGTGCGATATTAAAGTTGGCAACATCGAAATTATTTGTAGGACAAATGTGTGCATACCATAAACTTTAATAATCTACCACAAGTAACAGAAACCTCGAAAAAGCGACGAAAAAAACAATGGTTTTTATTAAAGTACAGTAATCGGTTTCTATTTAAACAGCACACAAACAATTGTTATTTTGTCGTTGACGGTTTGGAATCGATTGGAAGCACCCCAATTAATGTCCTGTTTTATACCATCAGCGCTAGGCTCAAAAACCGCATGTCATATTTAACCTCGCGACATTCTTACGCTGTTACCTTGCTCAGCAAATATTTGATGCTGGCAAACATTATCGGGTCGGCCATTTTTCGTGGGTGCAGCCGACAGGTTATCTCGTCACTTAACGAAGACCTGGTACAACGTGGAAACATATGCTTGTGGGGGCTCTGCTGCCTTATCTGTTTGCTAACAAGATGTGAATTTTTTCATTTGGGTATCGACGTTAACAAACTACTGTTGGAAAGCTTTTTTCTTCATAGTTAGTGTTGTAATTTGACTTGAAAACTTGGCCATCGTTGTTTCGTGGTTGGGTTAGTTTTCATTGCACGGCGAACATCGTTTTTGTTCATATTTTTTCTGTCTAACGCGAGTTTGTTTCCACGTTTCGGTCAAAAAAAATCGTTCACTTTTCTTCTACTTTTTACACATGATAGATGGGTATTTGGAATTGCAAATTGTTTACTCTAGTTTATCCATTGGTTACCCCACACACCCCGCTTGCAGATGTTCAAAACGGAGATGTTGAACGGCTAGTATGCTGCCCTATTTAAAAAATTTGTTTTGTCCCTGTTATTATGTGCATCTTAACTGGAAAATGTGATTTACACGTTATCCGACGTGTAACGTGGGTAATGCATTCGATGTTAAACTTAAATTGAGGCCTAACACTGTGTGCAGGCCATTTTCTGTGGTTTGTCTGGTAATTAAGAATTTCAGTTTCAAAGTGTTTTATAGCGTCCGTCTGTTGGCTCAAAACCCCTTCCTGGAAAACACTGCACAAATATTTGATCACGATTTGCTCTACTTTAAATTTCTGCTCTTGACTGCCACCTGGCGTCCGGACAAATCTTGTTAAAATTTACCTGGTTGCCTGCAGTGTACTAGATTTCAAAGCCTGTTCATTTCTGAAGATTTTGAGTTATTTTCGACCCAGACAAGAGAAATGGTGCCAACATGATAAACGTCCTTTCAGCAAAACCTTTTTCGAAGCAACACTTTTCTGTTCATTCATTGTAGAAATTCGATACGATGGTGGNTTTCCACGTTTCGGTCAAAAAATTCAATTTCTTAAATTTTTTACACATGATAGATGGGTATTTGGAATTGTGCAAATTGTTTACTCCAGTTTACCACAGTTCCCGCTAGCAGATGTTCAAAACGGAGATGTTGAACGGCTAGTATGGTGCCCTATTGAAAATTTGTTTTGTATCTGTTATTATGTGCATCATAACTGGAAAATATGATTTGCACGTTATCCGACGTGTAACATGGGTAATGCATTCGATGTTAAACTTGAATTGAGCCCTAACACTGTGTGCGGGCCATTTTCTGTGGTTTGCCTTGTAATTAAGAATTTCAGTTTCAAGTGTTTTATTACGTCAGTCCGTTGCCTCAAAACCACTTCCTGGAAAACACTGCACAAACATTTGATCTCGATTTGCTCTACTTTAAACTTCTACTCCTGACTGCCACCTGGTGTCCGGATAAATCTTGTTTAAATTTACCTGGTTGCCTGCAGTGTTCTAGACTTGAAAGCCTGTTCTGAAGATTTTGAGTTATTTTCGACCCAGAAAAGAGAAATGGTGCCAACATGATAAACGTCCTTTCAACAAAACCTTTCGAAGCAACACTTTTCTGTTCATGCTTTGCAGAAATTCGACACGATGGTGGGAGAGGGCGGTGCACAAATGAGCGGAGGTCAGAAACAACGAATCGCCATCGCCCGCGCTATTGTGAGGAACCCGAAGATAATGTTGCTCGATGAAGCCACGTCGGCTCTCGACACTGAAAGCGAATCGGTCGTACAAGCTGCACTCGAGAAGGCTTCGCAAGGTGAGGGGGAAACATTGGAATGAAGTTCAAGTTGTTGATTTAATTGCGCCAGCATTGTAACTAGTGGCAGGTTTGTACTTGATAAGGCCAAGCCAGTGGTTCCCAACCTTTTGTTACAACTCTCAGGTAACCCACTATCGCCGAGATCCACCTGGTTCCAGGGAAAATCATTTCGATCAGATAACTGGTTTATTTTCTAAAAATTGAATATTATTAATGAAACGAAAAACGAAGTTTAATTCGCGAGAGGTGCTCGCACACCACTGGTTGGGGAGCACTACTAAGCTATAGCCCTTGGTCCCTTCACTTACATTACGCCACTGGTACATGGAAGTTTGGAAATATACATGTCTTTTCATTAATCTGCACCCGGACATTGACCCTATATAATAGATCACCTGTAATTGAGCTGAACGGTCAAAATAATTATGGACGTTTAATCTCTAAATTGGACAATAAAAACAATACATGGAAAAGAGACACTTAAATTTGGAATTTTTGGGGTCTCCACTCTCCACTGATTATGTGAACCTGAATGCGGCACTGTTAATACGTTTTGATTGACAGGTCGTACGACTCTGGTCATCGCCCATCGACTTTCGACGATCAAGAACTCGGACAAGATAATCGGATTTCACGAAGGCAAAGCCATGGAGCAGGGTAGTCATGACGATCTGCTGAAAGTCGAAAACGGAATTTACCAGAACCTTGTGAACATGCAAAGTTATACAGCGGAAGAAGGTAGAAATTTGTTGATGTTTCTAAGCTGTGTAAAAGCTTGTTTCTTTCTATAAGTATTGGCCCTCCGAAGATATTGTTTTATTCCTTTTCTCGTCTAACACGAGTTTGTTCCCACGTTTTGGTCAAGAAAGAGTCGTTCAAATTTTCACAGATGGGTATCCTAAGTTGTGCACTGACAATTTTTTACCACTGTTTACCCATAGGTTCACCCACAGGCCCCCAAAACTTTAAAAGCTGTCATATTTGTCGAAGTAAATTACTTAGTTTTTTGAATTTAATCATCACAGGTTTCTTACTATGCATTTGTTTGTTTTCCAGATGGATCGGATGTCGAAAAACGGGGTAAGTGGATATTCTGATATGTTGTTATAGTTGCGTTTGTTGGTATTTCCCAAGTTTTCATCCCAAGTTCACACAACGCTGTACGTGAAGCCTGTGATATATTTACACTGCCACGGCCATTTGGCGTTTGGCTACAAAAGTGCGTTTTTGTGTGTTCCGATTTTTAACATTTACATTTGTTCAATAGAAGTGGCGAAAAGGCGTTCAACCGTGCGCAAGCGAATCACAAGCGTGACCAGTGTGCGCTCAGGCGTGGCGAGTGACGTAGATGCGAATGAGAAGAAGCCCGAGGAAGTGGATGAGGATCTCCCAACTGTCTCTGCAGGACGCATCTTCGCTATGAACAAACCTGAAGCTTGCTACATCGCCTGTAAGTTCACAATGCTCCGTGTCAGACCTCCGCAACCTTTTTTTACGTTCAATGAACNTTTATAATTCGGTGGCAAACCTCAACCTGCGTTTTGCGCCTGGACAGTCCTTCGCAAATAATAATTTCTACTGCGACGTTCTAAAAACATCATAAATGTACAGTGGGCAGTTTGACTAGAGTTTGGATTGGCGAATTGCCCAACCGTTGTAACGTTACAATTTGCCAATGACAAAATTTTCTTGTTTTCAAATAAACAGTTCTGTGTTATCATTCCCAACAGTGGGATGCATAGGAGCCGCAGTGAACGGAGGAATCCAGCCTTGCTTTGCGATTATCTTCTCCGAAATTATCGGCGTGTTTGCCGTGACCGACCCAGTAAAACAACAGAACCAGATTACTCTTTACTCTCTTCTCTTCTGTGCCATTGGAGTCGCCGCTTTCATCGCCAACATCACGCAGGTAGTTATTCGTTTTATTAAAATGTTTATGATATTGTACTGACGATCACAACAGTGATTGTTGAAACATTACAATGTATTTGCTACAAACAAGCTCTGTGGCGGTTATGATTTTCATCAAGCTCGTTTTCAATTTCGGGTTTTGTGTTTTTAAGTTTGATTTTGTTTGTAAATATAACTGAAGTTTCATGGTTCGAATCCCGGGCATGGTGATGTTTCTTGTTGGAAAAGAACCTTTTTAATTGCTGGACAAATAGGTTCCAGTTCTGTCTTTTGGTGCCCCCTAAGTAGGCTTGCAACTTTGCATAGTTACATGACGTCACTAATTCCGGCTTCCGTGACGTCACAAATGATTTGGTGCGGTTGGGGAAGTTAGGTTTTTTACTTACCTTTGTGTTCAGTGCGTTCAAATCTGTCGGAAAATTGAGATACATAATTCACGGTTTGAAATGGCCCCCCTAAGTACAACAACAACTACTGGATTGTATCTTCTTCTTGTCTAAAAATCCGCGAAAAATAAGTAAAAAAGAAACAACCGTCTTTTTGTAGCCACATTAAATATCTTATCACATCGCAGGCTTCGTCCTTCGGCAAATCTGGTGAGGAACTGACGGCTCGTCTTCGATCAATGGGATTTCGCGCCATGATGAGACAAGAGATCGGGTACTTTGACGACCCCCTTAACAGCACGGGTGCCTTGACAACCAGACTTGCAACGGATGCGTCAAAGGTGCAAGGATGCACCGGTGTCAGATTGGGGACAATATTCCAAAGCGTTTTTGCCCTGGGTATGTTTTTTGTAGTTCACACTTCTGACATAGTGTGACGGACCACAAGACTTTTTAATTGTATTTCTTCATAAAAACAGTAAATAGCATCGCTTTGAAAAGTTGGTAAAAGTATAAATTTTATGTCAGTCTAAGTGTCGTAAACTTTTCGTGCGATTTTAATGCTTCGCTCTAACTCCCTCTCATGTCTTTTTGTCCCTAGGTGTCGCCCTTGGCATCGCGTTTGCATATGGATGGCAGTTAACTCTCTTGACCCTCGCGTTCGTCCCTTTCATGGTTGTTGCCGGTGTTCTCACCATGAAAATTCTAACAGGACAGGTAGGGACTTCTACAAGGCCTGTAGAGGATTTGTTTTTATTTTAAACAAATTCTTGTTCGATTTTGTTGGGACTTTATGTTTTTTTTTTTTGACCAAAATAGTTTTGTTTAATTTGTCTCTACATTTTTAAGACTGTTATTCGTTTGAATCGTGCAAACAATTTTAGCATAGATATAGTTATGGTTGGCAACCAGCCCAACTACGTACCTCATTTCACATGTGGTAACTGACCACATTAGTAGTTTGCGTTCAACACGGTATTGTGACGTCACACTTACATGACGAAAGAGTTGATTAGTCGCCGTCTTTTATTTTCGTAAAAACAATACTACATGTCGCGTAAAATTGCTGGATCGAGGTTGAACGCGCTGCAGCTACACTGTTAATAAATAGCGTCAGACACACAGCAATAATTTCCCCTGTGTTTTTAAAACTTTGACTTATTTTCGTGCGGTACTTCAACTTTGTCCTCTTCTGCAGTCTGGCGAGGAAACGAAAGCTTACGAGGACGCCGGACAGATAGCGACCGAAGCGACTCTCAACATCAGGACCGTCGCTTCACTGGCCAAGGAGTACAAGTTTTACAACAAATACGTCGAAGCACTGAAGGTTCCATACAAGTAAGTGCGCGACGGAATCGGTTTCTGTGATTCGGGTTTTGTTTGGAATCATTTTTATGCGACGACATTAGGAATGGAAAACCTTAAATATTTGTAATTTGCCTAACTACAGTACGTCAGGCCTGCAAGATGAGCAATACCAAATCATAGCCACTCGTCCCAGGCATTTACATTCAGCAAGACATCGGTCATAATAATCTACACTGCGATGAGATTGGCCGGTTTGAACTTAATCTGTGACCACTGGTTGGTTTCCCGAACCACATCGCACTTGAAAATAAAAAAACTTACTTAAGACGATGTTGCGATATGATTTATAAGTTTTAGTTTACGAAGGGCAGTGCTTGGCCCAAGCACAATATAATCTCATATTTAACACTTCAGCGCATCAAAGAAGAAGGCTTACTTCTATGGAGCGTCATTCGGGTTCTCCCAATGCATCGTCTTCTTCGCTTACGCCGCCACCTTCCGTTTCGGCGCTTGGCTCGTCGAACAGGGAGAAATGGAATTCGAAAACGTCTACAAGTAAGTGTGACGTCATAAATCACCCGTTGTAACGTCATACTTCGGTTGTAAGGAAAACTATTACAAGTTGCTGTGTTTAGCAAGCGAGTTGATTCGACTGCTGACGTCACTGTGTGCGCTGACCAGGCCGTAACATTTTTTATTACGTCACAGAGTTTTTTAAATCCGGTTAGGCTGCAGGTGCGGGTTCGAACCCCATGCCAGACTGGGCAGATTAATGTGTTGGAGAAAAATAACATTCCTAAATATACAAGGACGGTAGAATGGAGATTTCCTTGGATTCCTTTGTCTGAATTAACCTTAACACCATGGTCAGTTACACATACGTTGGCTGCAGGTCGTCTTCCACACGGGACGCAACTAAGGATTTTTTGACGATAAAAATCAAAAGCTGAAAATTATTACTTTTATTTTTACCGCTAGGTGTCTCATGGCGGTGATATTCGGGGCTTTCGCTGTGGGCCAAGTGAGCTCTTTCGCTCCGGATTACGCCGAAGCCGGGATATCCGCGGCCCGGATGTTCAAACTGCTTGACCGCCAACCTGTGATTGACAGCTACGACCCGAGTGGGAAATCACCGGTAGGGAGTTTTGNTCGTGCGATTTTAATGCTTCGCTCTAACTCCCTCTCGTGTCTTTTTGTCCCTAGGTGTCGCCCTTGGCATCGCATTTGCATACGGATGGCAGTTAACTCTCTTGACCCTCGCGTTCGTCCCTTTCATGGTTGTTGCCGGTGTTCTCACCATGAAAATTCTAACAGGGCAGGTAGGGACTTCTACAGGGCCTGTAGGGGATTTATTTTCATTTTAAACAAAATTTTGTTGGATATTGTTGGGACTTGTTTTTTTGTTTTGACCAAAATAGTTTTGTTTAATTAATGTGTCTGCATTTTTAAGACTGTTATTCGTTTGAATCGTGCAAACAATTTGAGCATAGATTTAGTTATGGTTGGCAACTAGCCCAACTACGTACCACATTTCACATGTGGTAACTGACCACATTAGTAGTTTGCGCTCAGCTCAGCACGGCATTGTGACGTCACACATACATGACGAAAGAGTTGGTTAGTCGCCGTGTTTTATTTTCGTAAAAACAATAGTGCATGTCGCGTACAATTGCTGGATCGAGTCTGAACGCGCTGCAGCTACACTGTTAATAAATAGCGTCAGACGCACAGCAATAATTTTCCCTGTGTTTTAAAAACTTTGGCTTATTTTCGTGCGGTACTTTAACTTTGTCCTCTTCTGCAGTCTGGCGAAGAAACGAAAGCTTACGAGGACGCCGGACAGATAGCGACCGAAGCGACTCTCAACATCAGGACCGTCGCTTCACTGGCCAAGGAGTACAAGTTCTACAATAAATACGTCGAAGCACTGAAAGTTCCATACAAGTAAGTGCGACTCGTCTGCGACGGAATTGGTTTCTGTGATTCGGTTTTTTTTCGGAATCATTTTTATGCGACGACTTTGGGAATGGAAAACATTTGTAATTTGCCTAACCATAGTACGCCAGGCCTGTAAGAGAAGCAATACCAAATCATAGCCTCTCGTCCTAGGCATTTACATTCAGCAAGACATCGGTCA
>QXVZ01000385.1:0-11553 GCA_008931825.1 Phallusia fumigata
TGACACAATGCGGCTCTGTTTAAACCAGCGAAAAAGCCTTACATGCAAGTCAGTCTCTGCAGTGAACTTGTTGTTATTTTTTCCGAAAAAAAATTCGGTTTAGGAGGACGACCGACGAAAAATAAGCATGAAACCATTAAAAGTGTTCAAAAAGTTTATAAGGCCCATGATGGCCGAATTTTTGGGTCAGTTCACCTTCGTGTTCCTCCACTCCTGCACTGCATTTACAATCAGCACGCAGCCTGGAGGTTCCGCGAACAACGCTCTGTTGCCAGCTGTAAGTGATGGATTCACAGTGGCAATGATTGTTATGACTTTGGGACATATCAGGTATCAGCTTAATAGTTGCACAAAAAATACTGAATATAATGGAAAGTTGTATGCATATAAACATACATTTGCGAAAGTTGATCAGCTTATAGATGACACATTTTCGGAGTTATGTCCTCGAAGTCTTGGTCGTTGATATGAAAAGCAAAGTAACCAGTTTGTGTTGCAATTCTATGTGCTGTTTTTTAGTTGTCTTACACTCTGTAACCTATATCTTCTGGTCTAATTTAGTGAACAAGCCTTGGTTTTGGCATATATACAGGACCACATTGACACACATTCAAGATTCATTTTTATTAAGCAACGTTCGGAACTCACAGACTTGTGCGTGTAAAAATAGTTATGAATCTCAAAGGGCAATTAATTGCTGTTCGGGAAGTGGTAATATATAAAATCAACAAAAAAGCGTTAAAGTAAACTTTGTGGCGAATTTTATCAGAAAAATTTTAGTTTTAAAATTTGACATTTGATTCACTATATCCAATGCCCGCTGTAGACGTACGCGAAATACAAAACTTGATTTGTGGCATGGTTAACACTGTAGTGGTTATATAATCATTAACTGGTACAACTGCGTGCACAAACGGCTTTAGTATTGAACGTACTGCTTGGGCATTAAAACCAAAAAAGTTGCCGCAATTAGGGCCGGATAAACAATTAAGCAAAAACAGCACATGCTCGGGGTATGTGATCCTCTATCCCGGAAATGATGCAGCACACACATAAACGATAGCAGGGAAAAGTAGAGCAAGAAAATAAGCAAGCAGTGAATGAAAACACGGAATGTTTGCAATTAAGCATTATACTTGGGTGACGTACACGTGGGGATCTTTAAGATGCTCTGAAGGTCGAAATTGGTCTCTGACAAAAATGCAAATAAAATGGGTATGAATCGAGAGAATATCGCAAAAACATATCAATTAATCAACATGCGGTTTAATTACCAAAGTCTCAGGGCAAACAATCTGCGCAAATACATGCCAGCAATATGACCTCAGGTAGACTCTTTGACCCGATTCCATAGGAATTTACAACAATATGGTTTTCTGCCGATATCTCCTCATGCAACTGATAGATGAAGGGCTGAAATTGCCATTACTTGAAATTACCAGGCTGTAAAAACGGGACGTTATACAAAGTTTTCCTGCTCTTTCATAGTTACTTGTGGTTATACGTTTTTAGTGGAGCTCATGTCAACGCTGCAGTCACTACGGCGATCTTCATTGCTGGCGGCATCAAGTGGTACATGACCCCCCTCTATGTGATCTCACAACTACTTGGTTCACTTGCAGGAGCAGGTCTAGCCAATGTAAGCACCGTTATTTGCACAAACTGTTCTGTGGGAACAATAATTCAAATCCCTGTACTTTTTCGCAGGTCGTCAATGGAGCCTCTTCGGGTTCATTTGGCTTGGCACCGGGGGTGACCATAGAGCAGGGAGTGGTAATGGAAATCGCCCTGAGCTTTTTGCTGACTTTTACCATTCTTATGGCGGGCGTGGAACTGAAGTCTGAGCATGCCCCCTTCGCTGTTGCATTTGTTGTTATTGCCGCGATCATGGCCGGGTAAAAGAAATCATTGTCAACCTTTTTTATATCACAGCCTTAAAAATGATGTTTGTCAGCACCAATAGTATTTTTGTAGTATAAACTCTAGCCTACATGCTTACAGATTTTAAGTGTCAATTTCAGAGTTTTGTATTTTTGGTAGATTTGGCGTATCTGGGAGTTGCATGAATCCTTCACTTAGTTTTGGGCCTGCAGTGATTGCCGGACGATGGGAGAACTACTGGATCTACTGGGTTTGTCCATTAGCAGGCGCCCTAATTTCCGGACTCTTGTTTAGGTAGGCTATTTGATTACATTGACCTTGCCAAGTTGACCGGGAAATTAAGTGATTGACCTTTAAAATATTTTTTAGGTTGATATTTAGTAATGAAACCAGATGGATATTTAAAAACGCCCCTCAACCAAGATCAAGGCAAAGTGAAAAAGCAAAAGAGGCTGGCGAATTATCCTCTGAAGACGGTGATATTTCATCGGATTCCTAATAAGCGCCCTGTTGCAAACGGAGTGATTTATGGTAGATTTTTGTCTCTTATAGTTTTCTGAGCTTTGCTTTATAAAAGTGTGTGTTTTGTTTTTGTAAGTACTGTCGCTTGTTTTTTGGTCAGCAGACGATAAAAAATATAAGATTTTGATGTCAATGATTGATGTACTGCTTTTATGTTGGTAAAAGTAGGAAATTTGGCACGTGTGTTTCTGTTTTGTATCACACTGTTACGCAACAAGGCAAATACAGCAAATTAGTGTAAAACGGGCGTTTCCGTAGTTATTTTTTTGTAACATGGTTCTTCAAATTTGACATGTCAGTTTTGAAAGTGTGCCCGGCTGCCCGCCCGCTGCGCCTGAATTAATCTACTTGTGCAAGATGTCCCAAAAAACTTTAGTCAACACTGGACAGGGGAAAGTGGGAAACTGGAAAAAGTAATGTTGTTATTGTTGTGTGACCGGTTTTAAAAAAACATTGACAATACCACAAAAGAGTTTCAAGGTGTTTTTGTGTAAATGATAATAACGTAACTGTACATATACTCAAAAAATACAATTTTGTTTACCACAGGCCTTCTAGGCTAACAATTTTGGTGTGGTTGTCGTTAAAAAGAATCGATTGTTTCCAATGTAGTGACACAGAAAGTTTAACATAAATGTGTTAGACAGCACAGCAGTCTGTAATTTAACATGCTTGTCTTTCGTATGTGTGATTTAAAACTAGATTAGTACATAGCTGAAACAAAAAAAATTATTGCTCTGAAAGTTGTCCTTAAAAATAAAAGTGTAAAGTTTGTTTTTTTTCTAATTATTGCAGATTTTATTGCAGACTATATTAAAAAACATGTAAAAGCCTTTTAAAATATACATAAGCAATCAAATGTCTTTGTTTGGAAACAATCTTTCTGATGCTGAAAAGTGCTTTATCATTCATGGAATACAAGATGATTTTCGAACAGACGGTCGTGCTTGTAACAACTACAGGACCATAGAGTTGGCAGTAAATGTTTTAACCAATACCCATGGATCATCAAAAGTGCGACTGGGAAATACCGAACTACTGGTCGGTGTTAAAGTAGAGCTTGGAAAACCAGAGAAATCAACGCCAGATGAAGGTCAAATTGAATTTCATGTTGATTGCTCACCAAATGCCACCCCAGCAGCCCAACGAAAGGCTGCCAATAAAGACTTTGTCAACAATATTGACAGCATGCTTGTGAGAACCTATGCTAACAAAACTGCTATTGATTTGACATCATTGTGTATTATTAAGGGCAAACTATGCTGGATTGTTCATGTAGATGTGTTGATCCTTGAATGTGGTGGTAACATTCTTGACTGCACTTCACTTGGGGTAAAAGCTGCTTTGCAAGATACTGGAATCCCCCGTGTGGTTGTAAAATCTGGTGATGAGGGGGAAGAAGAGGTTGAACTCCCTGACGATCCCTTTGATGTTCAACATTTAAATGTAAACAATGTGCCTGTGTTGATCACAGTTAGTTTTGTTGGGACTCGACATATTATAGATGCAACAGTTGAGGAAGAGAGATGCTGTTCCTCCTCTGTAGTAATGGGAGTGACTCGCCGTGGCCGTGTTCTTGGTGTGCGCAAACAATGTGCTGGCAGTTTAAATCCTGAAACTTTGGTTGAAATGCTTGAGTTTGGAAAGAAATGTGGCAGACAGCTCCACGTTGCTCTTGATAAAATGTTGAAAACTTATGAAAAAGGGACAACTGGTTATTTATGATGTGTTACAACCATTTATTTCAACATTTTTTAAGTTGTCTAAAAAACGTCTCTTAATTCAGCCACTTAAATAAAAAATTTCAGCCACTTAAATAGTGTGTATATTTGACATTTTTTTATTGATCCAATGGAACTGTAATCAATTATACATGTTGGCACTGAAACCACTGGTAAAACGAGTGCTTGATTGTGTTCAGCATGAATACACCTACAAACTTTGTATATCGCATTTTCCGGTTTACCAATTTTAAATCAGTCGTAAAAAATAGTTTGTGTTTCTGTCACTCGCTTTTCGTATGTTTTTGTTACCAAATGTGCAGTGATGCGCTACAAATGACGCAACAATGCATGAGCGTATTTCCAGCTGTTGAGTCACAAGGCCAGCAATCAGTCACAGTTCAGTTTTTGTAGTCAGCAAATGTGTTTCAGTTCACTTTGCAGCGTAGTCGAAGCATAGTTTTTTATGGCCGCGCTCAGTTAGAATCATGTACATTTTACTGTGTCTGTTCGACAGAAACTAGTAATATATGAGTAATTTGACATTATATTCGTAATTATAAGAGTATGTCTGTGATAAAAGACATTCTCAGGTTCGTACTGGTCTATGGCTTCGTTTTAGCCGTTGCTATCCAGCTTACAGACACGGCAGCCACGGGCATAGAAGAACCTCTAGCCGAAAGGTATGTGGTAATATTGATAAATAGTGTTGTCTGAAATTTTTCACAATAAAATAGCATTACTTCACGGACACTGTAAAACGTAAACACTAAAACAGCCAGTTCGCTTGGATTTGATCATGTTAAATCCTTGGACATACATACCTCACTTGTATATTTGTTGGTACACAAATCATTTAATTATTATTAAATTGGATTTGGATGCAAAGTGATTTCTTCTGCATTTGCAAAAGTATACAAGTAATCCTCTTTTGTGTAAAAGAAAGTTGTTGCCAACTTTGCAAAGCAAAAAATAATTATCATTAAACCCGGTTAAACATTCTGATCAGCAAGTACATTTTAAACTGGATTTTCCAGCTCAAACAACGTCACAAAGAATTCCACTGCATCACCCCCAGTGAACAAGACATCTACAACTAGTACAACGACTGCGACAACAACAACTACAGATGAAAATGATGGAGCCAATGCAATTGAGAAAATACAAACAGGATCTATAGCAGAACAACAACAGCACAGTGAAAGCATGAAGATATTTTTTATTTTGATTGTTCTAGGTTGGTGATGTTGGTTATGAGTTTTATATCTAGCATTTTAAAATCAACAAAATGCTTCTCAGGAAAAAACCTAAGCTCATCTGACAGTACAAGTTTAAAAATCTAGCACCTTTTTTAAGTGTCCAAAATGTACAAGCAAAAGTACATCATATTTATGATAATGCTGTTTATTGAAATGTGGTTGTTTTGTTTCGCAGCATTATGTATTTTGTTGACCCATGGATTAATCCGACTCAACTTCCATGTTTTACCTGAAAGTATTGCCGTCGTATTCTTGGGTAAGATCTGTTGGCTGCTTTGCACTTATCTGTTTTATTTGGTTCAATCCCAATTTGCAGCAAATCAGTTTCAATCATAAGATTTTAGTTTTAGTTTTCAACATAAGCCTAATTTCCCATTCCAGGTGCTGCTATTGGAGGGATCGTTAAAATTATGCAAACAGCAGGAGTTGGTGATTGGCTGGTAAGAAAGATTTCAATATTTTAATGCCATTATTAAATCATTTTATACACACTCAGGCAGACCATATCAAAGTGGTGCAATTTTTGTTGCGTAGGCTGAAGAAATGCTGTCACCAAACATGTTTTTCTTGCTGCTACTTCCTCCCATCATTTTTGAGGCTGGTTACAACTTGCACAAGGTGATAAATTATTTAAAATGTTGTTATCATTGAAGTTGCCATGGTTTTACTGCTGTGAATTGTATTTCAACAGTGTAGTGTCTTAGGTGTTCATATGTTAAAAAGTCATGAGCTTTATTGGTGTGTTAAGATTATTTGTAAACAGTGAATTTCATGGGCCTCCGACTTAAGACTGTGTTTGAATAAAAAAAAGCATGTGTTGTCTTTTATGTATATGTAAGTTAGGAAGGGTGTGTTTGGTTTAAACCGGATGGGAAAACACCCCTATTTTTACCTTTAACTAAATTAACCAAATAGAAACCAGTTGTATCAAACAAATTAAAAACCAAGAAGTTTAACATCCTGAAAAAAATATTTATCCCTTCGCCTCTGTATATATTTATGTTTTTCCAAGTTTACCAAACAAGAAAGTTTAAAAATCTGTAGTTATTATAATAACTTTCACAATTTTCATGTACATGTAAATAGCAATTGTTATCTTAAAAATGGTTTTCTGATTTTAGGGTAATTTCTTTCAAAACATTGGCTCAATCATCGTTTTTGCTGTGATTGGAACATTCATTTCAGCTATGGTAGTTGGAGGAGGAATTTATTTGATGGGTGTTGCTGGTATTGCTTATAATCTCACACTCACAGACAGGTATGTAAATGTTTGCAATGTACAATCCACACACTTTACTGTTTTCATGGGAGAATTTTTTTTAACATAGATTTAATATCCATCCTATAACTTTCAGATTCTGACATAAATCCACCAAACTTGTTAAACCAAACAAATTCAAGTTTAGGATAGCATTTATGTGGTAATACGGTTGGAACTGAACTGTTTTTATCCACATAAAAACTATGCTATGGAAACAGTTGTATTTTCCACAAGACAACATGCTTTAAAAAATATTAAAAAACTTTACAAAACTACCAAAATCTTACTAAAGTAGTTTTGAGCTGTTTAAACATTAGTTATGGTATACTAGGCTGAGAAATAGAACATGCTTTGGCAATATACCATTTAATCACAAACACACCATGTCGCCAGTTGTTTTGTTAACTGTTTGAAGTATTTCAAGTCCCAGTGTGAAGAGGTTTTATGTATCTGGTTTATGTGTAAATTCAAGTATCTAGGCACATGCCACACCACAATGTGTGCGGCTGGGGAACAATGCTTTCCTGACAGCTGTGTATTTAGTTTGAAATGTTCAATGGCTGAGACTTTAATGCTTGTTGAACATTTCAAATAATGATCAGGTTAATGCCTGGTGATGACATACAACGATCAGTTGTTTTTCATTTCCAAAAAAATTGTGGTTATAAAATGTCCATGTAACAATTCTTGCTCTTGCATTTTATCTCCTACACATTTTAATCATTTGTACATTGTTTTTTTTTGTTATTTTTTTACAAATTTTTGCAGTTAATTGACTTGGTTTCTTTAAAAGTTTAAGGTATTACTCCAATTCTTGCATGAGTTGATATTTCTGCACACAACTAATGCTAACATGTTTTTTAGTTTCGCATTTGGGTCATTAGTATCAGCTGTGGATCCGGTGGCCACCATTGCCATCTTTAAAGCCCTAAATGTTGACCCCACCCTAAACATGTTGGTCTTTGGTGAAAGTATTCTAAATGATGCTGTCTCCATTGTCTTAACAAAGTAAGTTGGAGTTTTAATTTTCCTAAAATCACAGAATTAGTACATGTAAAAAATTATTTTAATGAAAAATATTCAAATTGTAAGTATTTGTAACAACTTTTGTGATTTAAATTTTTACAGTGTAACATGGTAGTAACTTTTTTATGGGTAAATATCTTCACATATAGAAATACTATCCATTGTTAAAAACCCTATGTTATTCAAAAGTTTTGACTTGCTATTATAATCGAAATTGCAGTCTATCCGGACTGTCGCTGTAAGTTTTATAATGATATCATTAGCATTACCAGATGTTTGAGTTGTAGGTTTTCTACATCCTGTTTCACAATTATCGTGTTTGTATTACAACTGGTTTTTGTTTTATATCCATCACTTTTATACAAGTAAGGGTACTGGTTTGGCTGTTTCTGGTTTAAAAAAACTATTAGTTAATCCCCTAAAAGGCCTCATCAAAACCATCAATGTTTGTACCTGTGGAAAAACGAACCGAACTCTACAACAGAAACAATCATGCAATAAAAGTCTTAAGTAACTAGGGGAACCAAAGTAAAATACAATATTTATAATTGTAGATTAGCAATATTGTAGCCTAGCCACCTTTCTAGTTTTACATCAGAACTTTTCTATTCTGCTTTTCAGCATGTTTCAAGAGCTTGGTTCAGGCTTGGCAGAGAACACAACAAAGTCGTCCGCATTTTTAGTGGCATTGGGTGATTTTTTCCGAATGATGGTTGGATCAGCATTATTGGGTGTTCTTATTGCCCTAATCAGTGCATTGATATCCTTTTTAGCTCATTAGTTTTTGGTTTGTTATTTTTATGATCTCTATTAAACTATCAGAAAAATGTGCTTAATTGAGTCACAGTAACTATATTGTCAAAAGATTTGCTATATAGCTCGTATAGAAAATAGTAAGGCGCACTGTACTAAACTGAGATACCATCAGTTTAATGCATTTTTTGGTAGAAAAATTATGTAAAGCAAAGACAAGATAATTGCGCTAAACACCTGCCTATCTTGACATGTAAAGTGAAGCAAAAATATAATAATATTGGTGCTTTTTATTGCACTCTATGTGCATATTCCTTACTATTAAAATTATTTCAAGTGGTTTGATAATCTAGCACAATGTTATCTCCCCTTCAAATAAACAACTAAAATTTTCCTCTGTTCCTTAACACTGTTACCTTTACAAATTTAGTTTAACTGGAAAAATATTAACAGTTCCTTAACTTTGTAATCTATTACGTGATGAAGCATGTCGATTTAAGGAAAACTCCTTCTCTTGAACTGGGAATGATGTTTATTTTTGCCTATGTCCCATACGGATTAGCAGATAGCTTAAATCTATCAGGTACCTNTGTGGAATATATTGTAAGTATTTCTATATGTTGCAGATATTGCTGCTTGTTGGTAGGGGTTTGAACATCTACCCATTATCATGGATGCTGAATTACTTCCGAGAGACAAAGATTACCAAAAGAATGCAGTTTATAATGTGGTTCAGTGGTAAGGAACAATAATTATTTGGGTAATATAGGATAAAGATTGTTGTTGAAACTGGTACCAAATGAGCACTGAATAAGTTTTATTTTTGTAAGCAATGCTAGACTTGTCAAAATTTGGTAGTAAAGCTGTTGCTGACAGTAAGAATACAGATGTCTTAATGATTTTCCAGATAATTTCATTGTTTTGATAAAATACATGAAAATATTGTCTAGTTGGTTTTGCTGCAAAGCATACTGTTAGTGTAAAATTATTTTGTTGGATAGTGTAAACATACCATGATAATGGAAGAGTGTCTTCAGGGCGATCAAGTCATTGTTAAAAGACACAAGAACATTGCCAAAGAAAGATATTTCAAAATGTTTCTACTTTATAAAAACTTTTTTCAGCTGTTCAAGTTTATAATTTTGTTTTCTGCAGGCTTGCGTGGGGCAATTTGTTACGTGCTCAGTCTGCATTTGGATTTGGATTCTACTGAAAAACGCCATGTCATCATAACAACATCGCTTATTATTGTGCTTTTCACAATTCTCATACTCGGGGGTGCGACATTTCCTGTTGTCAAGGTAAAAACGTAGCAAACAACCATTGTTTTATGATAACGGTTGCATTAAAATGTTTTTACAGGAAATCTTTTGTACAGTTATAATATATTTCAGCAACTTAAATAATATTGACAAAAAGACGTATTTTAGTTATTTGCAGTGGAAGGATTCAAGTATAACGGTGGAAAATCATCTGAAACAGCTTATGTAAACAGTAGAATTTCTAAAAGATTTTAGTACTAATAATTTTTTGCTGAAGGTTGAATTTTAATTTGGCTGTAGATTTGGTGGAATAGTTAGGTGGTGGAATTAGTGCATGACCAAGTTTAAAGAACTAGGTGTGATTGTTTATGTAAGGTCTGTTAATATAACCACTGTCATGTCACTCAAATATGTATAGTTCATTTTCTACACATTTGACAAAAATGAAGTAACATTTCGGGGCAGCAATGGGCACAAAGCTCTGTCACTAACCTGAGGAGAGTCAATTAACAGTCATGGGGTAGTTCATGGGTACCTGGTTTGTTTATCACTTTTGGTCGTTGTCCAAACTCTTCAGTTTCGAAAGTATAAAAAGGCAGCTCCCAATTGAGTATTTTAAATGAGGCAATTTGTATTTAACTAAATGAATTGGAAGTTTCATACTCTGATATTTGGTTCATTACAATGCATTCAAATAATTGATTTGGAGTTGGATTCTCCTATTTGTACCCTGTATGCAACAAATTTACAACTGCAATACCTCTGCGCTTCCAAAACACGTCAATGTGGGGAAATGGTATATTTGGGAAATAATGCTATCAGGAATAAACCATCTCTGGTTATAAATTGCTGTTTATTTGCCTTTCTGTTTTGTATTTTTATAAATAGACTGAAATTAGGTTATTTTAGGATGAGAAAAGGGGTCTGTAAGTTTTTATGCCATTAACACAAAAATATTGCGTTGGTAGTTTTTGCAATTTGACGACAAGCGTTCATATCATCGAGGTCTGACAATGAGTAAAACTGAGGAGATGGGGCAAGCTATCGAGTCTGACCACATTTCTGAGCTGACAGAGGAAGAGTACGATGACAAATACTTGAGAGAAGACCTGAAGCTTCGTGGATTTGCATACATTGATGCTAAGTACCTTGTGCCATTCTTCACCAGGAGAATCACGAAAAGAGTAAGTCGGTTTATCATAGTATGTAAATCAAGGTTAACAATGGAAGGTTGAACATGTTTACACATACAAAAGCAGTCTATTTGCCATTCTAGGCAACTATTTGTTACAAATTTATAATCTCTATTTTTTCAATAAAAGTGGGCAAGTATAAACATTTTCGTAGGAACTGAAATTGAATTAAATGATATAAATTGTTTAGCTCAATAGCATTGTGCTCACAACCATAGGCGTCAATTTTTTAGCAAGTTTTTTTCTTTTGGGGTGGTGAAAGGAAAATCTGAGCGGTCTGACATGTCATAAAATTACGCAACATGTGCCTGTTGGTTTGTAGCGATATTATCCACTCTGCTGTTGCTAATATTATCAGTGCATACAGAACAAAAGACGCTGAAAATGGGACTTCCTCCTGTGTTGTTTAACGAATGAAAAAAGTTTGAGTCACATGCCTCGCATGTGTTTTGTGTAAACAAGTATTCAGAAAACCCTCATGTCGGTGCAAACAACAATCCAGGAAATTTCTGGTGTGGCAGCATAGAATTTTATAATGGCTGCCACCCTAGACATTTCCAGTGGGGTGGCTGCCACCCCGGGAATCTACACCTATGTTCATAACCACAAGATTGTTGGTTCTTATTCACCCTTTGTCCGTGATTTCATATGCCTAAAACTAAACATGTTATTTTG
>QXVZ01000386.1:0-17816 GCA_008931825.1 Phallusia fumigata
ATTTCTGTGATAGTTTTCGTTTAAATTGATTTTGTGTTAAACAAGTGTAGTATCTCCAACATACTATTTATTCTTAGCTGGTTACTTCAAAAGTCAGTTAATTGCTAAGACTGCTCTGGATGGCAGATTTGACAACTCACAGATAGCGATTTTTACTTCTTCTTCTACCTGGAAAAAAAGGATTCACATTTCCAGTAAGTTAAAAGTTTTATTTAAGCTCCTAAATTGATTGCCAAATACCAACTTGGTCATGCAAGCATCATTACCTACTATTTGTGAATATAAGGTACATAAACAGACTCGCAGGAAAAAATTAGATTTTCAATTTTACAGATTGTGGAAATGTTACCCTACCTGGAGTTGTCCAGAATGTTCCAGCCAAAATGGATTATCTCAGCACACACACATTTTCATGTAGTCAGCCATTTTATTTAGATGCCACTGCAATAGCTGTTTGTCAGGCAGACGCCACATGGAACATCACATCATTTTGTGTTTTGGGTGGGGATGCTAAACATAAGTTTACAAAAAATGCAACTGCCCTATATTATACATATGCATAGTTTTTCACATAGAAGTTGTTTACAACTAGAGACTTTCTTTAAAACACTAAAATACTGTTGGTTATTATAGAATACAGGAAAATACTTTATTTATTACGTCCAGTTCAAGTTTGTAACAACATCAACATACCCAGCAATGATACCTATCAACGCCCAACTACTGGAACAACATTTTATCCAAACTCTGCAAATCTCATTTGCAATGAAAACTACATTGGAACAGCAACAGCACAATGTTTGATGGATGGCAGCTAGAACATAAGCAACAACTGCATTGGTAGGGAACTTACAATAGGGCTTGCTATGTTTTTTTCAGTAGAATTTAAAAATTACCTGTCTTTTATTAAAATAAAAAACAGCTATAGTTTAACAAATGTACTGACATATTTCAACATTTTTACAGCGAAAGGATTTCCTGTGTATTTAGTTGGAATTATTCTTGAATTTCTAGTAATTGTTTCAATTGTGATTTGTCTTGTCCTGCGGATATGCAAATCGAGTAAGTGTAAACATTTAATATAAAGCAAAAACTATGCATAATGTGGTTACCTAAAACATTTGTGGTGAATATGATGTTTTATTGTATTTACTGAAAAATTTTCCGTAATTTTTATTATTGTTTATAACTTTGATGCTGACTTTCTATGCAGGAAACAGCCAAGCTGAAAGAAACAGCCAAGCTAAAAACTATTTTATAGTACATATTTCTAAATAATTTGTTTGTTACAAAAACCTGATTTGTTGTGGATGCAGTGCTGCCCTATTATGTTATTAAAAATAATATGTTATTTTTGCCATGCACTAAACCAGTGATTCTCAAACTGTGGTCCATCCCCTCATAGTTGTCCGCGAAAAGATGACTTAAACTAGGCACTGGTTTAGAAAACCGCCTGTTTTGAGAGCATGTTAGAATGGAATTCTGTTTGGTGGTCCTCAGAAAAAAGCTTAAAAGATAAAGTGGTCCTTGGGCTAAAAAAGTTTGAGAAACACTGCACTAAACCAATAATCATGCTTAGCCTGTTGGTACACTTCTTTACATTGTGAAATGAAGATGCTGGTGAGTATGGTTCAGAAACACTTATAAGATCTTAGTTAGAATTGTTTCTGCACTTCCACCTATTGCTAAGATATTTCCACAGGACCATACAATTATTTGCAGGTAGTAATGATAAAAACACGCCAGAGGACCCAATGGAAATGTCACGATTACAATCAGATGAGACCAAAACTGAAAAAGATAAAGACAATGAAGATTTACCTGACTGACTGAACCTCCACGACCGGGGTCAACACATTGAAGTTGTGTGTAGGCTTGGGGCACTAATCGCTATGCCAGCCCAGGGATTCCCATGCTGGCTGATTTACTGCCTGACTAAGATTGACCCCACTAAACTTTAGCTGTTTTGAACCATTGAGGTAAATCATTGTACACTATTTAAATACAATCTGAGAGTTTTTGGCTGGAATCATCTATTTGATTTATGACCAGTGCATGGGGATTTTTTGTTCAAAGGCTCTTAAATTTTTAGTGCAAATGACAACAATCTTTTTTTGGAATTTTACAATATTAGATTTTTTGCAAATATACATCCATTGTCGCCCTGGGCAGGTATAGCATGGCTTAATTAAAAATGTTTAATTTGGTGACAACACAGCCATAATCCTCCACACAACGTTTCAATGAGGATCACGACTTGGGATGTGTTTTATAGGTGCCACTGGTCCCTGCATAAGTCTACTACTTTTTCCCTTTTCTCGACCCAACGAATTATTATTCACTTGTTAAGGTGGCGAAACGGATCCATGCTCCTGCAAAAGGATGTTTAAAGTAAAATATCAAATCCTAGAAATATTGATCTAAATTTGCCGTTTATATCGGATTATATATGAAACCAATATTTTTAAACGTGCGTGCGCAATTCGTCTACACTTTGTATTGATAGGAGTGGCAATCATAAAGCAACGCCGTTAATTTCCTTTTTTTAATACTCGCCCCTCGAGTAACGCGAGGACCGTACTATGAGAACTTTTATTGTAGTGATTATGCAAATGTTTGAGACCCCTGGTTTACACGTTAAAAAGGAAATCGCACTCGGTTGGAGAAGATGATAGAAGAATTGGGGCACTTTTCAGAATTAAATAAACGGAACTTTTTTATTTTTTAACTGCAATTTTGCGAAAAAATTATTATTAGACTTTGATTCGAAAAACTGGATTCCAAACAACTATTCTAGAATACCCAAATATTTTACTTTAAACATCCCTGCTACTGCAGCACCACACCCCTGGGCCAACAGTATTTAACCATGTATTTTAACATTTTTCAGTAGATTTGACATATGATTCAAATGCTTGTGCCTTTTTAGTCTTTGGCTTAAAATTTAAACCTCTTGCAAAACATACTTCGCAATCAGTGTGGTTTTAGATAGTTTGCTTGCCATCTGTTTGGTCTTTTGATTGTGTAATGTAATGTTTTATGCAATTTGCTACAATTTAATCATTTTTCTGCTTCGCACTGCCATGTTTTTTCTTTGTGTTGTTGCACTGCTGTACTATGTTTTCATGAAATACANCAAATGCTTGTGCCTTTTTAGTCTTTGGCTTAAAATTTAAACCTCTTGCAAAACATACTTCGCAATCAGTGTGGTTTTAGATAGTTTGCTTGCCATCTGTTTGGTCTTTTGATTGTGTAATGTAATGTTTTATGCAATTTGCTACAATTTAATCATTTTTCTGCTTCGCACTGCCATGTTTTTTCTTTGTGTTGTTGCACTGCTGTACTATGTTTTCATGAAATACAGGTAGTGCTTAAATGTGTCGAAAAGCAAAACAAGATTTGCGAAAAGCGTTAGGGTGATTTCCTGTTGTATTAGCCCCGTGCTCTCCAACACTCCCAAAAATATTTGCAACTTACGATCAGCTGCGGAGACTTTACCGGTAACTTCAGCCTCGTGAAGTTGAATTGTTCGCATTCAGAGAAATACGTTCGTTTGCTGATGCATCTGTTGGGTGGGACGCAGTGTTCTACCTGCGCGTTGTGCGTAATGCTAAACAAATCAATTGTGGCTGTTTATTTGTAGATCCTATTTTGCGTGTGTTGTGTCTTTTTGCCGCTCAAGTTGACTGCTTAAAATACCAACCGATTTATGAAGCTATATTCCAAACACAGGTGGGCGTTATGATGTTTTTGATGAGTTGTCGCACACTATACAGCAGGACCATACACAGAGTTATTGGACAAGGAGACATGCTTCGATCTTGAACACCCGCCAAACAGAATACCAGATCACAAATCAGTGACCCACCTATGTCATGAGACCATCACCTACAGGAAAACTTCACAAGACACATAGTCATCATCGCGTTACAAATTTTCTTGACAGTGCATCGTTTTGTCCGATGTCATTTTCATGTAATTTGGAAGCGTGTATGATCCCTGACAGTGGACTGTTTGGTTCTCCCTTCGGTCGCTGTAATCATTCCGCTTTTAATACATTACTGAATGATTCTAAATACACAAAGGCATGTTTTTGGACCAAACACAGCTGTGTGCACTACATGTGAGAATGGAATAACATCAAACCAGCACCTTGTGTGTGCACGGGCTTACAACTCGCTTTAAGAAAATATGAACACAATTTCGTCGGAAATTGTACCAACAGAACCGAGTAAAAAGCAAACAAAAATCATATACCTTTTTTATCCATTTTTCAGTATTTTTATGTACGCTTTTATGTTTTATTTTTGGTTTGGTTCATTGCTGTTGTGTTGATAAAAAACGTTACACCCCAGCGAAATAAACTCACAATTAGCCAAAACTCAGAAAATCCATTAAGTGGCGGACAGGAGCAGTTTCAGCGCCGCTTGTTTGGGCGCGGTCGGTGACGTCATGCCAGTCTAGCCAGCACGTGAGAGGAGAAAAGGGCGCGAGTCGGTTACCAGCAAACACAACGCGTGTTTCCGCTCCAACGGTAAGTACCAAGCGTGGCGAAACTTCAAAGGGCTCAGGGCCCAAAAAGTCACGGTGTTTTCCAACTGAACTACACAGCCTTGAAAGTTGACCCGAACCCTCGAAGCAGAACTGAAACTCATATATAACACAATGCTGTGGAAACCAACAAAAAGCTCACATACAGTGCACACTGCTACGTTGGTTCTCAAAATAGGCCTTATTGTGTTACATCATTCTTCAACTGTATTTTTGAACATGATACTGTAGCAGCCAAATGGAAACCACCAACCATTGTCAGAGAACAGTTATACTTGTTGCCTAATATTGACTACATTATTCGCAACAAACAACAACTCATAGCGATATATTCGTGGGTTTCGCATTGATAGAAAGTTATTTACAACATACAGCAAGAATTGTTTACTAAGGATTTACCTTAAATGACAAATAAACTAAGTGGATACAACAACATAATGGCAAAGCCTGTTATCCACATGTTAAGTGTCCAAAACTGCCAATTTGCAGATTGCATGCATTTGGTCAGCTGAAATTTGTAACCAAATGGTTTAAGCCGTAATTTGGGCTTCATGTTGCAACACGGAAGTGCACAAAGCGTGGTTTGTGCAACCACAGCTACCACGCTTTGCCAAAACAGCCTACCCAGCTCGCGTGATCAGTTAAGGATGTATTATTCATTGACCCTTGCAAAACAGCACACGCGCCTGCTACATCACGCGTTACATCATCAGCTGTACAGGGAAATGCAAAGATTATCACGGAAAGAAAAACGTACAGTGAAGATATTCTAACTATGTCTGGCATTCAAGCCGGTATACCCGCAGGCCTGTTACACTTATCATGACCACAAAGCTACTCGTTTGCAAAGAGTTCCATGTAAATTTTGTGTATATGCGGTTCAACGCTTAGTAATGTCAGTGCGTGACAACATCCCAGCCGTTGTTGTTTAAGAATCTGTTGCCTTCGCTGTTGTGACGCGGCGGTCTGACTAACGCCAGACTGTAACTCGTAACCCAATACGCAACTCGTTAAACAAAGGGTTACGGGCTTTGGAACACCGTAATTAATGACTAACCATCAAAACAACATCAAACACAATGGCCGAGCCAGTCATGGTGTCGCAATAACGGACGATTCGAAACCAACGGCAACCTCTAAACAATGGTTTATTTTGCACCACCGCATTAGACATTTACTTTGAATTTTTTACAGTTGTTTGCCATTCCCATGCTCAGGGTGTTTGCAATTAGGTGGTTTCAGGACGTATAAGTACGCAGAGGGGTTACACATCCACCAACACGTAGTAAAACTAAAGTTTACTTATTGTTTGCGACTAGCAGCGCGTGATTTTTCCCACACCCAGCCTTTATTACAGCTGTCGAGTCAAATTTGCAAGTTATAACTTGTCTGAAGACGGGGCCCCATTCGACGAAATGCTGTGTACACAAAACGCACAATGGGTTATCTTGAAACGCTAATCGAAGAAGCAGAAATACGCGCGGTCGGGGCAATCGAAACCGTGGAAAATAAATCGAAACCAATACAATAAAACCAACAGCATGCTTGCTTCGACCCCCTGCTGGCAGTTACCAATGGTTTTGCAATGTTTTCATCAACAAGCCGTTTCTAGCAACGTTACAGGAAGAGGGCGTCTATACAACAAGCTTTAAGCGGAAAAATAACAACACAACAGCCTTTTAACATGCGATTATAGGAAAACCATGGTCTCGCAAAAATATTGTGAGGACTCGTATGCGTTTTGTTGTTAGGCAAGGCCTGCTGTACTGGCTCCAGTCACGCTGAAAGTCGAACTGAAGCGCATATATTGACCAAGTAAACAAGAGTTCGTCGGAACATGGACGACAAAGTTGAACAACACGACAAATACATCAGATCGGATGAGAAACACAACACATGTAGGAACGCAGCAAGAAAGCGAAAACAAACTTAACATAGCATGACTGCAATACAGTAAAATCCGTGTGGCTTAAACTGTTTCACCTTTACTTGGTAATACATGTTGTACTATCGTACAGTTTTTAACTTCAGCAAAATGTTCAAACTATCAAACTAGGAAGGCGGGGTAAACGGCCTTTTTACGCTACTATGTTAGCTGTTGAAATGGCATTCTTTGCAGGAGTAATTCGATACAAGGGAAGTGTGGTTCGCCTTCCCATTGGAATTACCGACGCGTTGATACAAAATATCGCTTCGGTGCTCAGACTGTTTTCCACGTATTCAAACCCACAGCCTAAACGCTGATTGGTTGATACTAACAATGGGGAAAGGGAATTTCGTTATGTGGTCACAAAGGCTCACAGAATTACCCAGTCTCTGTCGGATTTTCCACAGGTCTACGAAATTCTCGTGACAATATCGTTCAAAACGAAAGTAAACACTGACGCACACTGCACACTTTGTATTCGGGTATTTGACAAAACGCTGGCGCATTTTGGGGAAACGACGGAATTGTCACCAGAGAATTCGATTGGTAGCTTAGCATTCTGTTCAAATGAGCATGAAACTTGATGTTGGTTATACCAATGGGATTTATTGGACTAAATCAAAATTTACACCAAATAAAAACACCAAAGAGTGAATAAAGAATGTGCCAGCGACTGTTGTGAGACAGGCCAATTCTAAGACAACATTGTAATTACTATTTTCAGTGAAAGGTACCTTTGCCTTGCGGGGATAAACATACCATGAACCCATAACATCATGCGCAATACCAATACGATAAAGCATAAGAAAAGAACTGCAGTGACAAAGTATAATGAATAACTGTTAAACACAGGTGGTGACCACACACAAAAACAGTAATTAGTCATTATAGGGCACAGCGCCTATGACAAACCACTGTGACGTTGTCCCCACAGCCGGATATTAGCATCGATACTCATTTACATATTAGCTTGTTTTGCCACTACAACCTTACCAGGGTTGTTAGCACAAAATGTTGAGTTTGTGAACATTAGGCATAGGGGAATATGCTCGCAAGCAAGTAAATAAAATCAGCACAATAATTTTTTTTATTTAAGTACTGGTGCATGCAATAAGAAACCAGTAATACCAGAAACCAAACAATTTAGAACAAAAAAACAACATTTTTTCATGTTAATTATATAGGCTTGTTTGGGCATCTAAACTTTTTAGAAGACCTGTTTGCTGCATGCAGTTTTGTACACATTAAGTAAAACACACAACCAAGTTATGATTTCAATATGAGTTCAGATCAACTAGTATCAAATTAATTAAATACATGCAACTTTTTCGATTCACTTTATCTGTACAGTGTCACATCATGGAAAGGTTAAAACTGTTTTGCAAACCAAGTATAAATGGATGGAACGAAGCACTAGGTGCAGAAAACACAAATAAGAAATAAAAACATGAGGGCACAAAAATATGAGACACTATAAACTGTGATAAGAATTCAGTTATACATACTCAAGCACTATATACTGATGGGTCACTAGCTACTGGGGAACTTTAAACCTAAAACAAGTGTAACATGCCCAAACTTAATTTTAAACTTGTATTGACTGAAACACAAAATTTCCCCAAATGCAATTTCACCACAAAAAAGGCACAACGACGCATGCTGAACAGTTTGCTGATGCTATAGACAAGATTTTATCACATATAATGCAAAAGTTACTGTTATAATGGTATTATGAAATAAATGTCTATAAATCATGATCTGATAAGTGTTTTGAGACATGACATGCCTGCTTAAAAGGTAACAATAAACACATAAACTTAATTAAAAGCCAAACAGCAAACCAATCCAATGTGCAAGGATCAGATGTTACTGGGTTTTTTTCAAGAAAGAATATCTTTTGTCAGGCTTCTTAATTTGTAGCAACACTGATAAAATCTAAAAATACATTGATACAAATTAAGCCGATTCTGGTGATAAATTGTCAATGGAAGAGTTTTTTTCCTGTGGTTGATTTGGTGTGAAAGATGTACTCTCAGGAACTGGATCGGGGGATTTTTTGTCAGCTGTAAGATAATGCTTTTGATAAAGCCACCTACTAAAGCGCAAGTGAAGTCTTTCAGTCATTAACTTAGGAAGTGTTAGGTTTAACTAACTTTCTTCAGAACAAATCAGGTTTAAGCGAATTTGTAAAATGATGAAAAGAAACATGTTTAGACCCAACAAGGTACATAACATGCATAACCTGTTGTTTGCAAATGTCTGTTCATTTTCTTGGTGCACCAAAACAATAATGCTAATTATAAGAGTACAAGCATACTGCAAAATAGATACTTAAAAACATCAATATGCAACAGCCAAACAAACTGCTTTTGTCACCAAGCAGTTAGTTTATGTAAACATTTACTCGAGTATTCGCTAGTAAACATATTGGAAAGTTGACTGAGGTCAAAGCATGAAACAAAACATATTATTTCCAGAACATGCATCAACTGACCTTGGACAACATCAATGACCTAGCAAAAAAATTACAAAACCTGTGTTTAGTAAAATTGTCATAATCACGAGAAGATATGATTCATACCCTTTTCACTTGTGCGGTCATTGCAATCTTTTGCCTTTTCACTTGGTGCAACTTTATTTTTCTCTGTTACAAGTTTTTATGAGATTAATGAGACAAAATTTGGTGGTCTTAAGATAAAAAGCCAAGTTGCATGTTAGTATGCCAAATAGCAGACCAGGATTAGAAAAGCTTTTGTATCACCGAAATATAGATTTGTTTGTTGAAATCAAAGTTCGCTTGCACAGGCAAAAGATTGCTATAATTGGTGAAAGGTCAAACACAAAATTCTGGAGCATGCAAGTGCTAATTAAAAAGTTCGAACACGGTTCAATAACCCCTATACCACACAGATCAATATCCTACAATAGAAAGGCTTTATTGTCAAAACTTTTAAATGGTTGAAATTGTAGGAAAAATGTATATTGGCAAAGCCAAAGCGTCATTGGAAACAACTGACATCCTAATGCAATTCTTTTTCATGTAAAAGGTGTAACTATTGATATAAGTGTAACATAATAAAAAAAACTAGTTTTATGTGGCTTCTAACTCACATTTTTTAGTCACTAGAAAATGTCACACAGGTTTCGAGTATTTTTAGATTTTCTGATCTAGTTTGTGCCGGATTACCAATATTTACATAATTTTTGGAAATAATTCCAAAAAGGTTATGATGAAAAGTTTTGGTATCCTTACTAATTTGGTTTTGGTATCAGTATTTATAAAAAAAAACTAAAAGCATGATTTGACTATGACTATCAACAACAAGATTGTCTTATTCAGGTGGTTTAGGTCATTAACTGAAAAGTATTGCAGTTTCAAAAATGTTGCTATTTGGGGGGCTTTTGGGTCAAACAATGGATAAACTGATATCATTTGGCAAAATTATAATAAACTCTTTCTCAAAATTTGTAAACAAACCAGTGTTTGAGATATAACAAGTAGATATATATGTTAAGGGTTTTTCACCCATGTTCATTGCTCAAAAAAACAGATACTGACAATTTTTGTAAAAATCGTTTTTTTGTAAACGTTTTGTAAAAATCTCTGATCTATGTAATAAATTAGTATAGAACAGATAAATAGGTTGCCATAAAACCAGTTGAAAACATATTGTGGAATTCTAAATAAAGTATTTCACACTATTTTTTTGAAGCTTGTTAGTTTAACTTCGATTAAAACAAAGAAAATCATATTGATAGTCAGCAATTGAAAGGCTATTAACCAACTATACCAGAATTGATAAAACACATTATTAGAAGGGCAATTACTCATTGGTACACACATAATTTAAAAACTGAGTATTATCACAAAAATATACACAGATAGAATTACCCCAACACTAAAACAAACTTCAGTTTAATTCAACAAAACATTTAACAGTGCCTTAACAATGCCAAATTTATGGCTGTCAAACTTAAGAAATAAAAAAATGGCTTGAGAACAGAAGAGATAATATCATCTCAGTTGTGATAGTTATTCTTGTTTGAAGAAAATAGAAAGGTTTCTACAAATGCACATGCAGATTAGCAAGATTTTTGTTTCCTTAAGGTTTTATTTACATGAGCAAATTTGGCTGTTAGAGGTAGCATATTTAAATGAAAGAGCGATTTCTTTCAGCGAAGTGCAAATGGTGACTGTAAAAACACAAGGGAATGAGCGCAAATACTGTTATGCCAATCACAAGTGTCCTTAACCCTCTTAAGTTTTAATCACACTGAAAAATTACCAACTCAGTTAGTGTAGAATAATTTAATGCAAAGTTGAACTGAGTAGGTTTCTCATGATAAAACCAAACAGATTAGGAAGCTGCCAAAAAAGTTAGTGAAACTGATAACTATTAGACAACATACACCTACCCTTATCTGCGAATGGTCCTTTCTTTTTTATGTACAAATAGACAACCACACCACAACCAATGGCAGCAGCTGGTAGCAATATAATCAGGGCAATGTAGCCATCATTCCATGTACTAGAAGTTGCTGTAAAAATAAATCAATATTATACAAAGGTTTTCGGCTACATTGGCAAATAAATCAAAAGGTGTTAGTTTTTCAACCTTTAATCACACGTTATGTCACAAAAAAGTGCCAACATGTCACTCATGGCTTACTTATAATAGATATTTTAACAGCTTAGACAGTTAATTCAAAACACAACTTCGTTTTACAACTTGTTTATTTATTAGCATGAAAACACAAATAGGTTATGTAACAAGCTTAGCACAAACGAAATCATTGCATGAGCTTGTAAAAAAATAAAATACATCAGTAACACCCAAATAAGGTACAGTTTGTGCCATGCAAAGACAATTTTCATAAATTCAAACTAGGACTTTAGTGTTATAATTAAAAATAATTTTTTTGCATTTTGGGTACTAAGTGAGCAAATCTATGGTAAAGATAGTCTTAACACCGTAATCAACTTCTAGTACATATACATACCTAGAAAACCCAACAAAATATATCAGCATAATAAACAACGAGGTAATATATATATAATACATACATTAGTGTACTAATATGGGGTAATTGTCCAAAGTATATAAAAACAAGTTTTAAATTAACAAGGCTAAATGGAACTATGTTTTAATTAGGCACTAGCTTTGGGCTGCGGCTGTGGAAACAAATCTAAGTAACTGTCTAGAGCATTTAGGATGCAATATAAGTGCAGATGTAGTTTTTCAAATCTCATGTGATAAAATAAAGGTAATATCTACAGGAATCTCACTTAAGTTATTGCATGTAAACACATATACTGCATATTAGGCAAAGATATTAGGTTTCTGAAAACTGTTAAAACGCGTACCATCAAATCACCACTATCAACAAAACTGAGGTTGCAGCAGAAAAAAAGTTGTGTGAAAAATCAAAACATTAAGTATGGTGTCTCGTGAATCATTATTGCAAAAAAAAAGATCTGAGGCAGCACTTCAAAATAAACAAACAATATTTAATATTTTAAAACAAACGGTGAAATATATTTTTGAGGAATTATATTTTTAGACACCAATTTACTGACCATTTTATGAAAACATTTTACTTGATAAACTTGTGTCTACAATTTTTTAGCGATTGCTTTTCAGATTTGCATCAATGGTGAAGTTAATAAAATGTACACACATGTAGGAAAACTATATCATGCATCAAAAGCGGCAAATCATGCAGGAAAATAAACAGCATTTCTCCGTTTTCAAAACTTGCAAGCTCCTATATATATTGCACGTTCAATGTCACTGACATAAAGCAATTTAACAAAACCAACTGTGGGCTGTGCTTGTTTACAAAGAATATGTTTCTACTTTTCGTATATGGTTTCATGTACAAGGTGTTAAACATCCCAAACAAGAATTGTAAAAATCTGACATAAGTCACAGAAAAATAAATTGTAACTTTTTGGAATTACGTATCGACCCTAAACAAGAAATGAATTCTATGTTAATATAATGGAAAATTTAATGGATGAAATGCTGTTTGAAAAGGAATTAAAAAAGTTTGAAGTTGGTCAGATAGAAAGAGATAAGCATGATCAGCAGTGGGCCATTCCACAAAAATCCATTTGCTGAAACAAGACAGGGGTAAATTAAGCAACTTAAATTAAAAACTTATGGAAAGTGACAGTTAGTTTGGAACATGCCAAATGTGTGCCAGTTTAAACATGCCATAATACCTCCTACTGTTGTGTTTTGTGTAGAACCTGTAGTTTTTAAGGCAGATATTAAATTAGGCTGGGCTAAAGAAGATGCAATTAAAATTTTTTGGACTTTATAGTAACCTTTGTGACTATTTTTTACAGGCAGAAAGTCAAAAACATTTTTATTACAGGTTCATTGAATAACTGATTTACTGATTATTTTAGGGGAATTTTTGTTAAAACTTGTTTATAACTTTTGCATTTAGTCTTACATCGACTGCTTTTTTATAGTAAAAAATGGGAACTAAAGTGTAATGCCCCTACCCGGAGTTCCGCCACTAGTAGTAGGTGAAGATTGAGTTGTTGGAACTGTAACATAAATAATTTAATATTACCATAAAAATAAAATCCCTATTAATTTATGTGGTGTAAACTATGTTTCTAAAGATACTGGCCCCAAATTCCTAAAAACTGCAATGAATTGAAAGTGTGAACAATGTGGTTGGAATTTCCCTTTTTAAAAGCCCAGGAATTCAAATGAGATGTTTTGGGATTTGGGGAAATATTAGGGGTTGAAATGTTCCTTTGCTTGGGTATTTGAACACAATTAGCCAAAGTGTTACATCCACACACAATATACACAGCAAACAAAAAACTAAGATTGTTTAATCACCTACAACAAGTCGAAATTAAGTTAAAGTTGGGCAAGGTTTATTGCTAGTGAAGCAAAAAAAGTTAATTATACCTGAGCTAACACTGGAAGTTGAACTACCAGTACTAACAAAACTATCAGTAGAACTGACCACTGAAAAACAACACAATCTATAACACAGCAAGCAACTTTTGTTTAAAAATATATTTCAAGCACTAACAAAGCAAATTGGCACCATATGTGCTACTGCCAATACCACAACATAACGCTATACATGCAAACCATATCCAACGCTGCTGGTCAATGTGTGCAACAGGTTAACAAATAAATAAGCATAGAAGTTTGCAATGTAAAAAAGGCCAAACACATCCAATATCAAGAATTCAAACCATCCAAAGTTTAGAAAAGACCAAAAGACAGATTGAAAACCAGGCAAGAGAGTTGATCAAGAGTTTAAATATACAAAGGTTTAGAAAAAACTAAAAGACATTTTTATATCTGGGCAAGAGTGGTTCGACATCTAGGATTCAATTTGAACATTGTTTTTTTTTTAAATATACTATCATGTATCAAAATGGAAGAAATGAAGTGGGCAAATATAAAATGTCATGCTTCATGTTGTATGCAAAAGCATTACGCTCAAGCACAATACCCTGAGTTAGATGCAACGACGTTGGCCAAAGTTTTAAAGATGATAGTTTTGTAGATTAAAAAAGCATTCCACAGATTGAAGTTTAGTAATTTTAAATTTGCCGTTAAAAACTGGATGCAGTATTTTAGCTGCTGGTTACTTATTACAGCAACCTAAGCAGTTATGCAAAGCAAAAACAGCACGTAGAGGTGGCCTTTTAATCATGAACAAGTAAATTAACACAAGCAAACCTTCCACAATAGTAGCATCACTAGAAATGCTGTTTGTTTCAGCAACAAAACTTGTACTGGTATCAGCAGAAGTTGTAAGACTAACTGTGGTCTCAACATGTGCTGTGCTCCTCAAACTTGTACTTGTAACTATACACAATCACACTCTACATACTTTAACACACATATTAACATCACACTATTTACCAGACCACACTCATGCAAAAGAAATGTTATTTCCAAACCACAGCAGACAATTCAGCTGTTACTAAGTTAGCTTCGAAGAGGAAATTCAAGTAACTGATAAAATGGGTCAAAAATTAAGGTATACAATAAAACATGCTGCATGAAATATGAAATGCAATTTTGACATTGAAAGTGAGGCTAAAAAAAGAAAGTTTGTGGAGTAAAAAGTATCAGACTTGCTGTAGGAGGTAGGGGGTGCAAATCAATTTTTTTAAAGAACAGAATAAGGCAAAAGTGTTGAGAAGGCAAAGGGTACCTGATTCCACAGTGGTTTTAATTATCATACTACTTGTTTTGGGCACAGACACTGTAGTTTCAGTTGCATCAACAGAATTAACTGTTGACATGCCAGTTGTACTTGCAATGGCAGTTGGAGTTGTCACTGACAAAAAATGCAACAACTCTCACTTATACCACGTTTTGTGTAACAGACTATCATATCATTGTCACACAAATTTTAATTCAACAAGTAATAAAATGAATGTTCAAATGTTTTTTTGTGTTATATTATATTATGCATCTAAAATACCTAATTTTGGTATACGAGCGGAAAATTACTCCACCCCCTTACAAAATCATTTGGTTATTTACATTCTCTACATCTGGATAGTACTCAACAAAAAACAAGTTATTAAACTTCAAGGATGGCAGTTTGTACAAAGCAACACAATTAGCGCAAACATACAACACAGATTAAAACATGGTAAAACCACATATCAATAATTACTAAGGTTCTCACTACAATATCACCTCATTCCATTGGACACAAGCTACATGTCACGAACATTTATGTATTTATAACACCTTTAGTGTTTCAACCAAACCATACAAAATTAAAACAGGTTTGATAGCAATTACAGTCATTACCATGCAAGCACCAAACTGTTAAAATTACTTCATGCAAGCTCTGGTTTGCCACATGAATACCTGAACAATCCAATGACACAGTTAAGGCACCCAAGTGTGAACAATTGGCTGGTGCAGTTCGACCAGGAATTGCACAACATTTTACAGTATCTGGCATTCCTTCAGTGATGTTTATAGAACTGCCATTTGTTGAGCAGTATTTTTCATTTCCAATGGCCATGGCAGACACCATACAAACAGCTAACCAATATAAAATGTTACGTATTCATCTGTGAAAAAGTGTGCAACCACATTCACATTTTATCACCTGAACAGTTTGTTGGTGTCCATGTGCCAGGACTGATGCAAGTTGTAGGTGCATTACCAGTGTAACTAGTGTTGCAAGGAACAATAACAGATTCACCAACTTGCACAATACCAGTCAGGTTATTGTTAAGAGAGATATCTGAAGGAATCATGCTTCTGTTACATGTTCCTGTACAAAATCAGAAAATATAAGTCAACTGACTTTAACCGAGGGAATGGCAAATGCATTACCATTGCAATTGTAGGACATAATGCTCCAGTTGCCATCAGCTAAACATTGAGCTATAACTGTGCCATTATAATTTCCCACACAATTCAAGGAAATTCTATTTGGTGTTGTGGTTGTTCCACTACTTGGTGCTTGAAATGAACTATTTGTTGGTATGTCTATGTTGTTACACACTAGAAACACAAATTCATGTAACAGTTACACAACAAAACATCAGTATAAAAATGAGTAATAAAAAAATACATGACAATTCAACCTTTTTCTCAGTACTTCATTTTTCAAAGCTCTTACTACGGCACCAGTAACACCATTTTTATTAAACTAGGACGGCAGCTTTTCTCGTACTGTTATTCTGCAAACACTCTTTACCCACTAACATTATTTTGTAACATTAAGCAAAAAAACATGCAAATACAAAACATTGGAAAAAAGTTTTCGAAAGTCAGTTACTGTTACTTCAAACCTGACTAAAACCTTTTGGCTGCCTTACAAACTATTCTGGAATATACCTTTGGGAAACTAAACAATAAGTCAAGATTACAAGAAAAACATTTGTTTGTCCAGATTGTTTATGTGATTAGTTTCCTTAGAATTAAATTCTACCCATTTTTTACCAACAACAATCACTTAAATAGAATGTGGCTTCACCAAATTGCCATTCCCTAATATGCTTAGTTCAAAAACGATACATATTCACTACAATATTTTACATTGGGTCACACAGTTACCCTAGATTTTTATGGCCTGATTGTTTCTGCAGGCAGAAACAATTGGGTCCCCATATGCAAAGTTGGTAGTGTTATTAATAGGAGGTGGTCAGTTTTAGATTAAAAATTTAAAAACATGGCATTTGGACTAGGCCTTGCGTTAGTGTTACGGGTTTGCGGTGCTACCCCGGCCTTCGTTTGAGTATTATCACATAATCGCACCTTTGTTTCCATGGCTAATTATTTTAAAACAAGTTTCCAGGTAAATAAATGCATTTGTGGTTATGTCATTGATCAAACAAAAGCTGCTTGAAATGCAACAATTCATTTGTCTAGACATAAACGGGCTTTTTGTCACAACAATTCCAGTATGACAATGCACACACTAGAAGGGCTTCACACATACAAAGTAGAGAAACATGCATTAATCCATGCATGTCAAAACAGTAGCAGATATTTTAAAAAGTCATACAATCTACAAACCTTCCAAGCTTAGTACATCACTCTTTAGGGCTTTACCATAATGGCATGTTCTTCAAACTGTTTAACTTTCGTCCAGTTTAGACATTGTTTAATAATTTGCTACATTTTAGGGGGCCAACAGGGTAATTGCTGGGACTTTGAGGTCAACTTAACACACCACAGTGACATGTTCTACATACTGTGTAAATTTTAACCGATTCTGACTTTGTTTAACAATTTGACCCATTTTGGGGGGCTAGCAGAGTAACTAATGGGGCTGTGGGGTTAAACAAAACTGATGACACATCAGCATGACCATATCTACCAGCTGTAAAAGTTTCATCCAAATCCACCTAACATTTTACCTCAAAAGTGCATGGACACAGGGAATATTTTACCATTTCAGGGTCTAGTGGGGTAACACCTGGGGCTGAGGGCATAGGCGCCGAGTACGTGGTGGGGGGGTGGCGCGGCCACCTTGGGTTTTGGAGGCACGGTGGCCGCCACCTTGGATTTTTAAACGATTTGTAGCAAACTTGTACAAGTTTGCCAATATTTGCACAGAACAGGGACGTAACAAGCTTATACTAAACGCATACAAATAGTGAATGGCTTTGGCGTTTTACGTTGTTTATGTCGTCAAACATGCGATTGTTTACCGGTGAATCGTTAGCCATTGTTGCGTTACAATCCGGTTATGCTGTAATAAGACATGATCACCCCCCCCCCCCCCCCTTGATGTAACGCTTGCCTTCAAATAGCGAAATGCTTTCATAGTGTTTTTATGTACGTGTGTTAAGCTACAACCAAGCAATATG
>QXVZ01000390.1:0-12964 GCA_008931825.1 Phallusia fumigata
ACTGCTGTGTGTAAGTGGCTTTGATTGTTACACAAACATGTGTGGAGATATGCTTGGGCAATAAAAAAAATAGTGAGGTCATTTCTGCTGTTTCAGGCAGTCAGTGGTTCCCAACCACGGAGGAATTTTCACTTGATAGTTGACTTATTCATGATAAGTGTATTATTTCTTTTAGGTAGATTTGTAGTTGTAAAGTTTTTTATTATTACTTCACATCACTTCTTGCCTGGTAGGGAATGAAAAGTTCCAAATAAGCAACAGGGGAATGCATTAAAAGAGTTTGAACAAAAACTAAATAGTTGAACACATCGCATCCTCTTTACAATACTCAGAAACTGGAATCTCAGTGCCAGATACGTTTCCCTGTTAAAGGGAAACCGGTGATCCATATCTCCGAACATTTCCGTCAGTTAAGGGAAGTTAAAATGGATCCACCATACATTTCAGTTGTTTTAAATTCTCAAATGAAACAGGCCGAAACACTGCGTTTTGCCTAACGGAAGTTGTTCCAAGGTCCACAAAGTTTGAAGCGTGCGTATGCTGTGACTATATTTACCACGAGAGCCAAGTTTTCCAGTTCGTGCGGGGGATTTTGTCATTCGTTGTTGCGTCAGTCAACATCACCCAGATAATTCGGGTTGGCTGCAATCAAAACTGTTTTGTAACAAAAAATCTCATATTGACCCTAAACTTGTTCACTGCTTCACGCAAATTACCAAGTGTTAGGAATACATACTTTCCAAGAACTGTCATAGCCCGATAAAACAACAAGTTATAGATGTAGCCACGGAAGGGAGTTAGGGCGCCATGCTGCTTTTCTTAAAAGGCTTTCCGCCAGAAGAAAGAAGATACACAAATAATAGTTGCAGCAACATTAAGCACTTGCCCATGTAGTTTTGGCTTCTACTCGCCAAAATCCATGCAAATATTTGCTTCCTCAAAATTATGTATGGATCTAGCCACACATACCCGGTACATCAAGTTTGAACAAAACGCAGCCAACGGAACCGAGATGTCATTCTTCCCGACAACCCCAAGTGTTGAGTTTTTTGTGTAGACTTACAAATTCGTGTAGGCAAGAATTAAAGCTGTTGTGGTCATTGGTGTAATGCTACATTGGCTTGCTCCGCTCGGCCACCTCTGCAAGTGAATGATGGGTTATTGGGGTCAAGGAAAGAGTAGTTGGCTTATGCAGAGAGCTCCGGCAACTTTAAATGTCCACTTTACCCCTGGTATTGGCCTACCATTTTATAGAAACAGTGCTGGTGGTGTTTCCCACAACACGACTTTAAACACGGTGTCCTTTGTATACATTACTCTAAACTATTAAGGTCTTGTTTTCTGGTATACGAGAAACATATTTTATTTCCCTATTGATTTATGTCATTACTTACTGCTGAACCTGTGTACTGCTAAAAGCGTGGGTCCTCGAGACCTGGTTTGGATAGAGAAGGAAATCAAACCCACACATCGAGTAGCATTGTTGCTTACAAGTAGCTACCATCAGGCTTTGTTGTTTGACGTAACAAATGTTTGTTTGTCAATATAGTATTATGAATGCCATCGTTCTTGATTGCGACAGCAAATCTTAATAATGCATGCTGGCACAAATTTGTTTATGTGAAGCTTTTGGGATAAAACGTTCCAGCCCCGGATACGCCGATGTCGAGGGTTCGAATCCCACAGCAGGTAAGGTTTTTTTTTCTGACCACGCCTTGATGCAGCGAAATACTTGGAAAACCTGTATCTGATCTGGTATCCCTTCTTGGACATGCGTATTTTGGTCGATAACCACAGGTACCTTTGCATATTTTCTGAATCCACTTTTTACATCACACTGCCGAGATGATCACGAGGCAGGCCGCTCGACGGCGGGCTGACCCGATTGTGGTTAAGCATTCTGGCGTTGTTCCGCTCACCAAAAAAAGTTATAACAATTAACCTAACAAATACTGGTTACAGACTCGCCATCCAATTACGTTGTCATTCTGTTACGCCAATAGGCCTTTGTTACGTCACACACTTGGTCCACAAGATACTTGCCTGCAGATTTGTTATATTCTTGTGACACAGCATGCCCTTGGACATAGAAAAATCAAAAACGTTAAGGAACTTTAATAACTATCAACCATCTGTCTTCGGATAACGAAACGGGCTCGCCGTATCGGTTACGTCACTATCGCTCTGTGACGTCATAAGCATGTCGTTCATCATGTCGAGCATGGCGCGGTCCTCCTTCGAGGATTCGTCGATGACGGAGAGGTTTTGGAGCGCTTCGTTTAGAGTTGGAGGGGTGTTAAGGGTTGCTGGACTTTGGAACAGCGATGAAGCTAGATCGGTTTTAGACGATTCAGGTTGAAATTTCGTATTTTCTTTGCGACCTGAAAAGCCTTTTTTGCTCCATATTTTTTCAGGTTGTTCAGAGGTTGAGATGGATTTGCTTAAAAAGCTCTCCTGCATTACATCTGGCTTTTGGGGGAGCGTGGATGCGAGAAACGATGAGGCAGATTTAATTTGGGTTTCTTTTTGACTTACTGATATTGTTAGCGGCTTTGTGGTTGCGTCACTAAAGGAAACATCAAGTGGTAACTTTGTTTCAACATCTTGGTATCGCTCCTTTGATTCTGTTATAAAGTCATCCAGAAAACCCATCTTTGAATCGAACTGTGAAAGAAATACTAAATTTTTTTGTGGTAGATCAGTTTATATTTTGCTGGTCAGTATGTAATCTACTTACAATTTCCAAGTAAGACCTGAGTTAAACAATAAAGTTACAATTGAAGGAAAAATAGAGCTGAATTAGTTTTGAACTTGCCTCTGTTTTATCCATGTCCGCAATCATTTTAAGCATTTTCTGATTTTGCAGAAACAACTGAAGTTCTCTCAATCTCTACAAATATTTTTTGAATGACAACAGAAATCATACCAGTAAGTTGAGAGTACATTTTAATGCAAAAAAACAGATACTATGAAAGTTCCAGTTAACCAACCTATCAAGGTTACACTTTGTTAAAGCCGCTCAGGTTTTGTGCTTAGGGAAACAAATGGGCCAAGACAGGATGACAACCTTTAACTTTGCCAGCCCAAGGCGGTTCCAAAAACACAACAATCTTGTCCTCATTTAAATCAAATTTTACAACACATTGAAAAAACGTGTTAACCAAAATATCCTATTCCACAAAATTTCATTTCAAATAAGTTTAGCAATGAAAAAATCAGTGGTTGGCACACTAACCTGCTGTACAACAGTGGATGTGGTTATAAATTCACCAGCAACATTACAAATCAGTGGTAAAATATTGTCATGTGTTGCAGAAGATATTGCACAAAGTTTAGTCACAGTGAGAATCATAGAAAGCAAACATTCCTCAAAATTTTTGTCCTGAAACAATCATTTCCTTCATTGNAAAGCTCTCCTGCATTACATCCGGCTTCTGGGGGAGCGTGGATGCGAGAAACGATGAGGCAGATTTAATTTGGGTTTCTTTTTGACTTACTGATATTGTTAGCGGCTTTGTGGTTGCGTCACTAAAGGAAACATCAAGTGGTAACTTTGTTTCAACATCTTGGTATCGCTTCTTTGATTCTGATATAAAGTCATCCAGAAAACCCATCTTTGAATCGAACTGTGAAAGAAAAACTAAATTTTTTTGTGGTAGATCAGTTTATATTTTGCTGGTCAGTATGTAATCTACTTACAATTTCCAAGTAAGACCTGAGTTAAATAATAAAGTTACAATTGAAAGAAAAGTTAGAGGTGAATAAGTTTTGCACTTGCCTCTGTTTTATCCATGTCCGCAATCATTTTAAGCACTTTCTGATTTTGCAGAAACAACTGAAGTTCTCTCAATCTCTACAAATAATTTTTGAATGACAACAGAAATCATACCAGTAAGTTGAGGGTACATTTTATTGCAAAAAACCCAAATACTTTGAAAATACTAGTTAATCAACCTATCACGGTTACACTTTGTTAAAGCCACTCGGGTTTTGTGCTTAGGGAAACAAAGGGTCGGAAGCAAGATGACATTTAGAAAAAAATTTTACAACACATTGAAAAAATGAGTTAACCAAAATATCCTATTCCACAAAATTTCATTTTAAATAAGTTTAGCAATGAAAAAATCTATGTATGGCACACTAACCTGCTGTACAACAGTGGATGTGGTTATAAATTCACCAGCAACATTACAAATCAGTGGTAAAATATTGTCATGTGTTGCGGAAGATATTGCACAAAGTTTAGTCACAATGAGAATCATAGAAAGCAAACATTCCTCAAAATTTTTGTCCTGAAACAATCATTTCCTTCATTGTTAAAACATGCTTTCAAGAAAAAAAAACTGTCTATAGTTGATACACACTTTGAAGACAGTGGTGTTTTTGTCTTCCAAAAAAACATTGCATATATTTGTCCTACAAAAACACTGCACCTTGAAGAAGACGACCTGTAGAGGACGTCGAAACATCAGTACGCATAATACATTTACCGTAAAAGCCTTCATAAATTCAACCAATTGTTCACTAACCTTTCATTAGCAGGGCTCATTAGAAAATATTTTAAAGTACAATTTTAGATAAGAAATTCCAAATCAACCATGGTTTGTTTTTGCTTACCTTGTCTAGTGCAGAGCATAGTTTCAACACAACATCTATGAGGTGGTTAACGTCTGTACCATCACAGTGATTAGCAAAAAAGCAAAGTTCCTAAAGGACAAATACGGTTGTCATGCAGTCACCAACAGTATTCTGTGTTATTATCGACTAACCCAAGCCACAATACGAAAATGCAAGCAAGAAAGCTTTTTAAATCCACGGCACCGTTGCAATTCCTTCTGAAGTACTTCTTCATTTGCTACACAAAACAATATTTATGTTGTTATTTGCTTAAATTGGGTTCGTTTGGCTTGGTAAAAGAAGTCATAGTGACACACTATTAAATCAATCACAATGCCAAAACTAACTGCTTCACATAAAAACACATGATATTCGTACAGTTTATTTTTTCAAAAACTGTGCAAAGCGGTAGATAAATGATTGCTTAAATAGTCATATTTACAAAAAGCCTATGTCAAAAATGCTTTATTCATAAAAATGTTTATAGCACACTGAAAAGTAGTCTACCTTTTGAAACACAATTCACAATCTGGTTGAAAATTGCAGTGGACGCATTTTTGTCGGCAGCCGCTAAAATCAAGTGAAACGTTTCTAATTTCCAGTCATCACTCTTGGCAAATGTGGAAGATGTTAAGGTTCCAAGTGTGATAAATATTTAGCTAGCTTTAATAAAGAAGAATGACAAAATGACCACTGTCATTGTGACCAAATAGACCTTACTGTTACAATTTCAGTAATAATTCACCTTCGCTCTAAATATTTATATGTATAGATTTTGGCAATTACATTTTGCGGTGGCGTAACAAATAGTTTATTCATTTCGTTTGTGGTCATTCAAGGCATTACATACATTGGATTTAAAAAAGGATATTTTTCAACTAAACTTGAAACTTTTTCACTGGAACTTCGAACAAAAGACTCGGGCCAGTGAGTTTTTGTCAGCTGACTTATCATGTGATGTGATACCACTTGGTAGTTTTCTGCATTCATCAATGTTTCCAGAAGAGTCAGCGTCTAATATTGTTAACAGTGCACATAATTGCTAGTGTGTTTCATTAGTTTGAAAACAGGAGTTTAATAAATTAATCTTGAAAAACAGGAACTTTTGTGCATATTTGTAAAAACCAGCATATAATTAAGAATAGGATGTTCGAATTCTTTGCACATTAGTTATTCAAAGTTGCCAGAACTGTAGAAAATTGTAACCAGCCTAAATAGTAAACAAAAGCAGTATTTTGTTGTGTTTCTGAAGCAACCTATGGCTTTATATGAAGAATGCAAGCAGATTAAAACAATCAGGAAAGGTTAAAAAACAATTAGAAATAATAGATCATTGGGTGTTTTATTTGAAAGTAAATAAAAATTCACATTTGTACCTGTTTTTGAATTGACAAATCGGTATGATTAAGACATTGCACTATTTTGTCCTGGTAAGAGCTACATAATTTAGGGTCAATCGATGACACCTTTGTCAGTAAACTAAGACCTGTACAACATAATGCAAGTAATTAGTCAAAATCTGCTATTACCCAAAATGTAAACAGAAAACTGTAATGGGTAAGATTAAATGGGTAAGATAAGATTAAACTCATAAATTATAGATCACATGCGTACATTGGAAGAAATAAAACATGCCATACCTGTGACAAGAAAATTGGAATGTTTCGAATGCATAAAAATAGACAAATGGGAACTGGCTTGTTGAAAAATTGGGTCTGCCGGGGTAAAAAGATGTAAGATTGCATCAATGCATTGATCTGCCAGCGCAAATGCAATTACATGGTTTGACATCTGAAAATAACAAAGAAAGTGGTTAAACACAAATAAAATGCCGTTTGTTGTAGAAAAAATACCAACCTGACTTCTGTTTAAAATATTTTCAAATATTTCAGCCAGGTCTTTTAGCTGTTGTTGGTCAATTTTTAGATAGGTGATCATCTTTATTATTCGAATTTGGATCCATGGTGCGGAAATTCCATGTCTGGTCATTGAAATTGGCATGTTGCCATCGACAACTTGTTTCAAAATAAACAACATTTTGTTAACCAGCTTGGGAAAATCCTCTGGTTTTTTCTGCAAAATTCAGCACAGAGTAATGATACAAAAAATGATTCTGTTTTTGTGCTGCACAAAGGAACCTTGCAGAGCACCTAAAAAGATTTTACAACTTCATTACAGAACATTTTAAACATTTACGGAACCATAGTGTAATCTGCAAAAATGTACTTTAACCTATTTACCTTAATAACATGTGACACATATGGCAATGCCGCAGACATAACATCAGGATCCCGATCAGCAAGAAGGACTTTAACATGTTGCTTTGTGTTCAAGATAAACTCAGGAGCGATGCGGAACATAGCTTCAAGAGCTATCACAGACTGAATTTTCACAGAGGATGAATTATGGGTAAGTCTCTTTTCAACGATCGGAAACAAAACTGGTACGAGGTCAACAATAACCAAATGTGGAATAACTTGCAATGCTGCCCTTATGAGATGTCTGTCGTTGCATCCTATATCTTTGATTAGAGTGTTTACTGATAAGTATGCAATATCAATTGAACAACAGCAGACCAGCGATGAAAGTCCGAGGTAACCAATTTTTTTGTCATGTACAGTTTTGGCTTGTTCAATAAAAGTAATGACATGCTTTCCCATCGCCGAAAGTGAATCTTTTACTTGAAGGTTCTGCACCCATTCGAGTTGACAGCAAAACACAATAGAAACAAGATGTTTCCTCTTTTGTAAAGTTGATGAGACATGAAAAGTTTTATTGATTTCACTGATAAATTTGATGAGGACATCAACTTCATTTTGACCCTCTTTCGATATTGCTGCAATTAGTTGCTTGATGTCAAGGTTTGGCAAAATTTGTTTTCCCGTCACTGCATCGACGGCAATATTTAAGGTTTTAAGCATAATATCTGACATCTTGTCAGTTTTAATCATTCTTATTGCCTAAACTGTGAAATTATTTTTTGTAGCCGATCGTACTTCAAACATTGGTAACCATTAATGCACAAGCAGGAGGCAAGTATCTTGCAAAACATAAATGTTACTATTATTCATCAAATACTTTATTAAATCAAAAAGAATTGTTACAACAGTTCATCTGCAAACCTTTCGAAGTAGAGTTTACGGTGATTCCCCTTATTGCCACAGAAAATTTTAAACACATACCAGGAAAAAAAAATTTTTTAATCTTAAACCTTAGATACTTATGCGCAAATTAATAAATGTAAAAATGCGTTTAGAAAGATGCATTGTTGTTTTTGTAGTTTTCCAGACGACGTCTTGGGACACCCTTAATTTACATGCAGCTTCGCAACTGTTAAGGCTGTATAGTTACATGGGCGCCAGCAGGGAATTTTTTATTAAGGGGATCTTAATGCATGCCTACACACGTGGATAGATTTTGTTATTTCAGACACTTCTACATTCACGAGATTTTTTTCGATGGGATATGTATAATCAATTAGGCACAATTTTCGTGATTTCATGGGGGAAACTGCTCCCTCTTGCCCGCACGTGCCGGCGCCGATGATAATAATTAACCCATCTGTTTATGGTCGTTACGCACAGGATAATAACCACAAGTTGTAAAACAACTGACCGACAAGTTAACCGTGCCTGACTTCCACTANACAGCAATATAGAGCGAAAAATGATTGTTTGACCTTATATAACAATGAAGGCATTACTATCGTACCTGGTGGTATTTTAACTACAGTAGCGGGATGCCATCCATATCTCTTATTGCAGTTGGGACTCTGCACAAAAATGGAACTCTCTCCCAAACACTCCGCGAATACTTCACCTCCAATGTAATACAGCCGCACACCTTTGCCTGATAAATGAAAATGCGCTGTTTTATAGGAACTGAAGGGTACAGTGGATGCAGGAAAACTTCCCAAGATCACAGTTTGATTTTGTTTAATGTCATTAAAATCTTAAATCTTGTTTAAATTTATATGATTGGCAATTTTGCAATTTTAAGGATGTACATGTTCAACAAGATGGCAAGAACTATAAAATATTTTATCAAAAACATACTTCATCATCCAAACACCTCTCTAAAAGGCTATGTCATACATGTGTGATACCACTATTATTGTGCCTTGTAATGTCACAGGTAATTCACACTGGGTGATTGTTTTAGTGCAGTGGTTCTTAAACTGGGGGGTTAACCTTAGGTGGGCATGAGGGTTTGTGAGGGGGGGGTGAAAGTGGGAAGACAAAAGTTTGTACAAACGTTACTGTAAAGCCGACCTGCGATGTACATTGTTACCAGAATTTAAACACCAAGTTCAAAAATGTAGTCCCTTTCTAATGATCTCCAAACAACCAAACAACACATATTTTCAGATGTATGTTTATATTTAACTCACCAACATGTCGCCGTGTAAGCTCGATCTGTTGGTTTCTGTTGATGTTGGATAGCAAACCCAAGCAAAACCGCTCAGAATTTGAGGGATCCGTGAACCCATCAACAGTCAATGATGGTTGCGACGCATGGAAAGTCTCCCCAACACGCTGATTCATCTCATAGTAGGAGATTGCACACCAGAAGGGCGGCTCGCTGTAAGCTACTGGTTGTGCATCTGAACGGAATGTATTGATGGTCAAATATTTTCACGCTGTAATGCAAATTAATGTACAATGATTGCAATTTTCAAATGGGTAATCCATACAACTTTGTGTACTTAAACATAGTGTTCTGCTGGGGATGACTATAATTGTAAAGGATAAAAATAGTTAATTGTACATAAATAAGAGTGTTGTTAAACAGGCTGTTCAATTTCACTGAATACAATTTGTCTAAAAATCACCTCTTAAGCATATAACGCATCACAGGTAAATATTCCAGCCAATAGCTTTTTAATAGACTATACCCAGTAAAGTATACAACTGCAATGAATGAAACAACAACTTACCCAACATCTGCGCAGCCAAGTTCGGTTGGTAAGTCATTTCTGTGTCTGAAAAAAGTTCAGATTCTAATACAGGCCTTTTTTATCTTCAACTCTTCTATTTCAGTTGTAAGACAAAGGACATTTTGTTTTACTTTCAATAAAAACTATGCTTGTAACCAAATTGTTCAAGATTTGCAAAACAAACTTTCTTTTTGGGTCATATTATTTTACCAGAGTTGTATGTTGGTGGGTGTGGGCTGTTGGCGACGCTGTTACCATCGGGATCTTGTGCTTCACTGTCTTCACTAATGTAACCAGCTGGTGGGGTATCTGTTGAGTAAAATATTCACAATGTGCTAAAATGCTAGACCAACTCTTGTGAACTCTACCAAATAAGTGCAATAACCTTTGCATGTCCCCAAAAAGGTAAAACACCGCATGTAACTTTAATACACATTGTATTTACCCAATTTATGTTCTTTTGTCAAATGCATTAAAAATTCATAATGATAAAATGTAATAACGTGATTAGAAAGTATAATGGCAAAGGATAACATAGAAAACAAATTTACCTGGAATCCCAAACTTTTGCGAGTTTGGTTCAAGCCCGCTGTTAAAAGTTTCATTTGGAATATTATTTCCTTCCATGTTAAGAGGGGGAAGTTGGTCACGCGATGGAACAGGTTCAGTCGACTTGGGGACAAGAACTGGGGGCAACGCTGCAAAAAAGATGGGTCAAAAATTATTACAGAAAACCAGCACTAAAAAGTTGAGATCAACATTCCACCGCACATCAAATACAGACTTTGTGAACTTTGTGGATATCTAAGTGCGAGCATGGAGAGCTAAATGCTTTTGATTGAATTGTTGTCAAAGCTTTTAACATCACTTTCATGGTTTTCAAAAAACATTAAAATGAAGGTGGCAGTGCTACAAGTGCAACACAACATCAGTAGTTTTCACACCTGGTGCTTCTACTTTGTTATAGTGGTAAGGCTGAATGCAGATTTCATTTGTGTTTTTCTCAAAACTGTGTTCACAGGATGAGATGCTGGATAATTCCACTGCCGCTTTTAGATGGGGAAATCTCCAGAACCTGCATGCCCACACATGTGGGAGGATCATGTTCCGAGAGCTGAAAGAAATGAAACAAGAAGTTGACAAGAGACAAAATATTCCAAATTTTTAAAACATTAATTTTATCAGTATGGAATGTAAACTGATAACACTACTTGTAGCAAAATATAAGAACTGCTGTTATCTTACTACTACATGTCTGGCACAACTACATTTTAGTGTTTATTTTAGTAACAGATCACCAATCTAATGAGTTAATCCTGATACTAATTCTAACTTAGCAGTGTTTTTTTACTTAAATGTTGTATCTCTTCAACTGTTACAATGATGTGCTAGTTGGTGGACACCTGTATTACTCAGCCAATGTTAAACTTAAAACTGAATAAAAATCCTAACTTTGCTTTAAGGACAGTTGGTTTTGAAACATGGTTGATGTCGGTTGATGCCAGCACTAAGTAACTGTCTAAATTACACAATGAGTTTTAATGATGGATAACAAATACCAAAACAGGTGAACAGCAAAAGTGACGTAAGTTGTTACATACACTAGTTACTGTCCTCCATAACTAGCTGTTTTCCCATAAGTAGTAGTTTATTAAACATCAAACATGATCAAACTAAACTGCCTTACCACCTCAGTTCAAATTCTGACAACTTCTACTAAATCCTGCAGCTCTTTTATTTGACTTCTAGTGTGCCTAAAACATTACAAAATTAAATGTCCTGTTTCACTTACAAGACTGCCACAAATATAAAAATAAACCGTCATAAAACCTCAAACAAATCTCTGCAAACTAAACACTGCACACTCTTTTAACCACAAATCCTATTCATGTTTGTGTTTCAACTTACTCTCCCTTTGTGTTGATCACATCTGGATTTTCCCATAGGGTCTTCCATTCAGATCTATAACAACATAAACAACAGATATGATAAATCTATCATCAAAACACTTTTCACCAAAATGTACACAATTGTCACACAGTTGAACAAGTAAACTTACATTGATACAGTTACACATTGTGTGTGCGCAGTTCTGTCTGTTAAAGCTTTTTCCAGATCATCCAGCATCTTTCCTTTCTTTATCTTCTTTACAAGCGCTTTGATAAATTTTTCAGTCTGCTTTTGTTCTGGATATGACAGTTCCAGCGTTTTCGCTCCCAACAGCCGTTTTACGGTAGTAGCATTAAACATGTTCATTTTAGGATAAAAAATCTGTACTAAACAATAAAAACGATCTGAAATAAAAAATAAAATTACAATATGTTTCTTGTTATTATTGGTTGTATATCTACCATAACTGTTGGCTGTAATTATTGAATTTCTGCACAGGTATTTTTCCAACATGGAAAAGATCTTTTTTTTGAAAAAAAACTGAATATTGTGTATTTTATCCACAAACAAATTTCTACTAAGTTTTTTTGGTTTTTAGGTTACATTACATCCATAAACTTCTAAGTTTATATTACACATGGTAATGATAGCAAAATACAGAAGCAAAACCCAGTATTTTACAGACGAAAGAAGCCTGTGGACAGGTTACAACTATGTCCATTCATTTACAATCACAATCAAGGCCCCAATAGTTCTAACCAAAAGCATTGCTTATTTTCATCTTGGAGGAAAGTCTGTCAATGAAAACATCTTTCAAAACAAAAACTTTGGTTTATTAAACAAGTTTTATTTTACATTGTTTAGGTTGGTAGCCATCATGATTATTTGCTAGTCTAGAATCAAAGACAGATTTTCTCAAATCTCTATGGCAACAAATTTTGGTGGTCAATAAGTCACAAAACTTTAAAAGCTAAAATTTGCCAATCACAGGTCTTTTAAAGCACTTTTATGGTGTATTTGTTGTTTACAAAACTGTATATATGCCATGCATACCGAATCAATTTCCACTCTTAAGACTAGCATGCCACAAAGTTACTGGAACAATCTGGCACACCACAGAAAACAAAAAATTCATTGAGTACATTTTAATTAATTAGGATTTGGGCGCTAAACATTTTATCTATGTTGAGTGGAGCACACAGAAATTGAAAAAACCAAGAAAAGTTTGGGTTTTGGGCGGATACTCTGTTTTCGGCACAAACAAACAATTGTTGTTCCAGTAACTGACAGACGCGGTTTGTTGAAGTAATTCTGGTCTGCTGACATTTGCGATGTGAAAGCAGAAAATAACGAAAATGTCAAATCAGTAAAGAACACAACAGTTCCTTTATTTTGTTTGAAAAAGTTCTGCTTTTATTATCCTAATTGGTTACAGAAAATAGGACAAAGCAACAAACCCAAAAAAACATCAATTCAATCTGTACAAGACAATTTTTGCAAAACATTTTATGCTTGCAATGC
>QXVZ01000396.1:0-16159 GCA_008931825.1 Phallusia fumigata
AAAGGTTTTATAATTCATAGTTAACAAGGCAAAGAAGGTGCTTATCAAGTTGCTGGTGGACAACAAGTATGATTCCGACCCTGTGAAGGCCTGGAAGGAAACTTTGAAAAAGGTTAGAAACATCCTAAATGCAATGTCAACAATTACTTTGTATGAATACAAAAATAAACTAGCTAATAGCCAAAACTGAGCATCTCATGTTAATACTTGATTGCACTCTGATACTTAATTGCATGATTTTTTACACTTAAAAGCCAAATTGTTTTCTGATTTTGACCTCACAGCAAGTAATTGTTTTGTGACTAAACTTTGATTAAAAAAAAGTTTTGTTATTTCTGTGTTGCATTGAATACCAATCTTCATTTTCAAGCACAGTGTGTTTAAAATATCTCAAGTTTCCCTGCTACCCTGCTATACTGATACAACTTATATTTTACCACTCTAAAAATTGCTCACAATATATTGTCAATTCTCAACTAAAAATGGACAAAACATTGGTTCCTGTTTCTTGTTGTTAACTGCCTGGTTAAAAAAGCCTGTGTTAAGCCACCTGAAACCTGATTGCATAATTTTTTTTATTTTTCCAGGCATCGGAACAGCAGGACAAGGAGGCAGAAGAAACCGACACGGAAGAGGATACAAAGGGTCCGGATTTCAACTACATCCTCAGCATGCCTTTGTGGAGTTTGTCGAAGGAAAGAAAAGATGACTTACTGAAACAAGTAAGTGATGTATTTATTTTCTTGATTGCTGTTATAGTAAGGTCAATATGTGAGACTTGCAACCCAATACTCTTATATTAGCGCCCGGCTTCCAGGCCCAGATAGGCTCCTGTCGTGGGTTCAAGTTTCAGCATGGCCTAGATTTTCTTGGCCACTTTTTGCTGAATAAGGATGCTTGGAAGGCTGACGATTATTAGGTTTAATGTAAAGGACTGGCACTGTGATTTAGATATGAGTGTGGTGTTAGCATTGGTTTGCATAAAAGCTTCATCACCGATACCAACAACAATGCCTGAATCAATTATGGAGTTTCAGTTTTCGGGTAGTTGATTTCAACCACCTTTCCAGTTTTGTTTGTTGGTTTGTAAGTTGTTTTACCCTTATGCTTCTAAAGTTTCCTTTTAACAAAAATATTACAACATTATTTTGTACAATGGTGCAATTTTGAGTTGCTTTTTGTGTACAATGGTGATATTATGTTCAGAGAGACGCCAAGATGCAGGAACTGGAGAATTTGAAACTTAAAACTCCCATTAACCTTTGGGAAGATGACCTCGATAAATTTATGGATGAGCTGGAGGTTTGTTTTTACATTTTTTGGTCATAACAAGTGTTTATCACTTTTGTGCAAACTACATTTAACATTACTCACAAAAAAAGTAATTTTTAAAGTTCATAATTTATCTTTTACCAACATCAAGAAACAAAACTGTTGCTGTGTTGCATAAAAAAGGTAAAACTGAATATGCTGATGTAAAACTATTGGCAAAAAACGGTAATTTTACTTTGATTCCCCGATTGTGTAATTGTTCCCTTTGTGTTGATTTTTATTACCACCAAAGGAGTGTTGTGTATCAAAATTTGCTGAAAAAAACTGCTTATAAAATGTTTAATAAACTTGGTTGCATTTTGTAACCGCCTGTTTGTCATGCAAAAAAGTCTAAATGATACGATTTTGCTCCGTTAAAAACAAGTAACGAACTAAGAATGACAACAATTTTAAAAAAATAGATGAGTTGTTGGTGTTGGTTTGTGTATACTAACCATTGGCTAGAGATGGCAGTATGATACGGTATGCAACAAAATTCATCAAAAGGTACATTACGATGGTACGATGTGCCATTCGTAACAAAGTATGGTATGGTACACACAACTCAATGCCGTATCTTTATCCGTCTTTTAGAAAGTTGAACAAAAGGAACGTGAAGACATGATGCTCGCTATCAAGCAAGCTGACAAAAAGACAGTCTCAGGAAAAGGTCGAGGCCAAAAGGCGAAGTTGGTGGAGCGGCTTGAGACAAAACCTTCCCCTCATGGGATACGGGTGGTCCCTGTTATCGATCCTTCACTCAAACCGAAGACTGGAAAATCGAGGGTAAGTCACAAAGTGAAGTTTTCAATTTGAATTGGTCTAAACCGTGTTTCCAAAAGTTTTTTTAAGCGACTAATCTGACAAAACTCATTGCCCACCGTTTGTAAATTATTAAAATTCTGTTCACTGCTGCAAGAAAAGTGAAAATAAGCATATAATATCCCATGCCTGTGTCATTCTTTTAAATGTGCACAAATGACAATCATTTTGCTCCATTTTTCTGGCAACCTGGGTCTATTAGTTGCCCTACTCCTGGAATATACCTCCTTATTGGTTAATTGGCAACAGCTTGGTAACTACTAATCTAACCTAAACTTTTCAGGCAAAGAAAGAACCAAAGGAAGACCCAACAGTAAAGAAATTGGATGAATATTTTAAAAGCGCCGAAGAGGATGTCAAACCAGGTTCATACATTTCGGTCTTTTGGGGTTTTTTCTTGGTTGTAACATATTGTCGTGGAATTTGTTTTGAATACTAGCAATTCATTTTTGAAGTTGGTGTATTGGTTTCTCTAAGTGAAATTTTACTGGTCATTATGGGTGTCCTTCAGACTGAAACTCTTGTTGTTTTCACTGTGTTTTTTGGTTAATTTACACATTTTGGTCAAGAAACAACTTCTTCGTTTTGTTGATGGATGATAGATTGGAAGTAAACGAGCTTTATTAAAAACAGTGAACCGTAAATAAACCAGAAGAATGTAAGTTTAAAACAAGATGGAGATTGTCCTTTGATAAATTACTTGTATGTATTTAAGCATAACTTTCCAGTTTGGTTAGGTGTTTCTGCATTACATAAGTCCATTTGACTTTGATTATTTGTGTTTTTAGAGGTTGAAATCGATGAAATGGATATGGATGAGCCTCCATCTTTAATGAGTAGAATCAAAAAATCAGGTACAACAAAAATGTTGAAACAAATATTTTGCAATATTTGACACAGCCAAGACAGAAAAGTGAAAATAAAACACAAAAAAGACAGAAAAGAAAAAAATTTACATGTGGTTTGGTGGATGTAGGATTTAGAATTTAAATCTTTTGTTTCATTTCTAGCTGAAAAAGAAAAGAAAAAAGCAACAAAGCAAAGTAAACTTGGTTTCAAACCAAAGCCGAAGATTTTAATGGAAAGCGATTCCGAGTCATCAGGAATGGATTTCAAACCGAATTCCAAAAGTATGTCGGTTTTATTGACAACAAAAAACCTTTTCCAATATTCGCAAAAAATATGGTTCTAGTTTGTTTTCTAAAGTCACAGCATTCGAAAAATCCGACTTTCAACGCACTAGCGAAAAAAATTTAATAAAGACCCTTGTTATACAAATGTATTTAATGATGCAAAAACAGTTGCACTAAACGGAATTATTGTGCGAGGCTCTTGGAAAATTAAAACGACGCACAGTTTTCAAACCACGGAAATAATTAATTTGGTTTCAAATGCAGAAAAACCTGTGTCCTTGATTTCTGACGATGAGGACAGCAACGCAAAGAACGACGATATATTCGCCAGCAAGGACAAACAGTCAACCGGGTATGCAAATGTCCCTGTTTGATTTTTACCAAGGGTGGAAACCTGCTTCACTATCTAATGTGACCCGCTTCAAAATTTGTTTAAAGTGTTCAACATAGCATCAAAAGTCAAAACCATTAAATGTTTTTGTATTCCTTTGAGATGACTTTGCTATTGTTGGCGATTTATATTTAACATACAACCGATGACATTAAACTTTCTTAAAAATTGCCACACGCCCAACCACTTGCTATTTTTTTGCTGTAACAGCCGCAGTGTTGCTGTAATCTAACAAACTGTTTTTGAAAAAAAAAACATTTTATCATTGGCAATTTTGTACGTTACGATCGTCGGGCGAATTCTTTTTTTTTTAAAGGACCGAATCTGAAGAGGCTGTGATTGAATCTGAGGAGGACAAGGATGACTGGGACACTATTATGGGAATCAAGAAACCTGAGAAAGTACATGTTTGTATTAATATATGACCCAATGCGGCGACCTCTATTTCAAATCCTTTTTTCCTTGGAATTATTAATACTGCCATTTAAACAACATTTTTTACATGAATACTTGTTGTATATGTATCACTGATAATGGCAGGAGATATTGCCGAAACGTTTGATGAATAAATCTCGTCGCTTTTAGAACTATTCTGGCAAGTATATTTTCAATAGTATTTAATTCTTCAAAAAAATTATTGAACAAGGATTTGCTCTCTAGTTAACACAGTTTGCCCAAACTTGCCCTAAAATATAAATGTAGAAATAGGTATGTTGTGCGTGCACCCGTTTTTACTAAACTGTGCGCACAAATTTTCCATATTTTCGCACTTTTTAATTCATCAACTGCATTTGCTTTAGTAAATTCTTTCCCCAATACCTAGAAAACTCAATCCAAGGGCCCCACCAAGCGGAGAAAATTAGTAAGCAACAAGACAAGCGACAGCGATGCCCCGTCGAGACCCAAAAGTAAGCTGTCGTTTGCGTTTTAAGTTACAATAAAACTTTTTCTTAATGCTTTGCTTCTACAAGTAGAAGTAGCTAAAGTTGCTGCTGCTAAGAAGAAACCCAGCAAGAAGGCTGAACCCAAACCAGCGTCCAAGGTGAAATGTTTATTGTATGTAGTTGCTTCCGTTGTACATGTGTTGTGTTTGGGACGCTCAAGTTTGTACAGTGTAAGAGACGACCTGGATAGGCGTCGAAGCTAACGCTTGTGTTACTACCAGGGAAGCATACCTGTTTTTTGTATTGAGACCCAAATTTGAAATAGAGGTTGAGGGCAGCTTGCATGGCTCTAATGTCTTTCACAAAATGTGTCATGTTGTGTCAATGTGGGTTTATTAGATCCTGGTGTCTTTGAGGCGCTGGGCTATTACTTTAAACCTTGTCTCAAAGGTACATACTGAAAACAAACTGAGTGCAAACGTTTTAACGATGGATATTATTATCATAAGTGCGTAATTTTTGTTTCCAAATTTAAACTCAAACCAGCCAAGAGGAAAGAAAGTGAAGAAGAGGAACGCTTGGTCAGATGATGAAGATGAAGATGAGGAGGAGTCGGAAGCTTCCGGAGCTAGCGATTTCGGAGGAGACTCAGACAGTGACGTGGAAGTAAAACCACGTGTCACATCGTCAAGACAACGGAAACAAGCAAAATACACGTTCTCTGAAAGCGAGGGTGACAGCGACTTCTGAATCTCGTGATACACTGTTGGACGAGCCAGCTACTGCTATTGTATAACTTGTCATTGCCATCCTTTGTAACCGCCACAATTTTCGCATCCCAGAGAAAATTTCCTCTTTACCTGTCCGGTTGTGAATCCTTTCCTCTTTCTGGCAAATATTTGGAAACGTTGTGTTTTGTATTTTATCGACACAATACATTTTGTAAGATAACCCTGTGTGTCTTGGGTGCACTGCCAGCAAAATAATTTAATAAGTAATACACTGAGATAAAGTTTTGTCCGATTACAGTCTAAACCGAGAGTCGTCCTTTCCCAAGGCGAGAGCCAACACTTTGTGTCCCTTTTCCACTTACAATTAGTGTTTAGGATGTTGTTAAAATTCGTGAAGTTTGTGAGTTTTAATGAGATGATTACCGTATTTAGCGAAAGAAATAACAGCGAACACACACACTAGGCTTTCTGAAAGCACAACATTGTTTTATAAAAGTGTTGGGACTGGGGGCAGGTGATTTTGCTTTGCGGGCAGATTTGGCCCATAGGTTGCGACCCTTGTTTTAAACAAAGAGACACATAAGACTACGGACGGTAACGCATTCCAAGGAACTGTATGTTCGATAGTATCATAAAACTAGTCTGTTAGCTGTAAGACGTAGTTACGTTTATTTGTTTTGCTGTAAGGCTTCTTGGTTTGAAATCCTCCAGTAACGAGACCACGATTTTCATTTCAGGTCCACGTAGGGTTGCCAACTATGTTCAGCTACAATAAAGGACATATTTATTTACGCCATATTTGTTTTGGTTCTTTTAAGTCCAGTTAATAGGCGAAGGTATTGCCTTTTCAAACGCACCTACTTTCTTCTCTATAGTTTTTTGGTAGTTTTTTTCATGTTTAGTAACATTATTTACGCTTTTCTTGTTTTTCCAAAATTGGCGTTTTCAAATAAAACGTTGAGTACACATAAAATAAAGCTTTTACACCCTGGTCTGTGGTTTTCCGCGCTGTGCATTTGGTATACTGCAGTTAACGCTTTTGCAATCAGATCTTGAGAGCAGGAAAATAAACTACCAGTCAAAACGATTTTAAAATAAAGGACAAATAGTGTCATTTCAAATCTCAATAAAGGACAAGGACAAATGGAGCTGAATAAAGGACTGTCCTTTGAAATAAAGGACGGTTGGCAACCCTAGGTCCACGCGATTTCGGAAAAAGGAAAATATACTGAATGAAAAATGTAACCTCATGTTTTAGTCCCTTAAAGTTACATTCTAGTTCAAGATGGGAGGTAAAAAACATCTTACATAGAATATTTACACTAGTTCAGCTATTAATCACAAGTGTTGTTTAACAAAACCTTGGCTCGCAACTGATTTGGGAGCACAAGTCCCACATTACAGATATTTTTGCCTTTCCCCAAAAATTGCCTTGCCCAAAACTAATGTGATTGTCCGATTGAATAAGTTTAACCACACATATTGCCTTGTTAAGCATTTCACAATGTTCCGCTAATAACTGTTAATACAGATGACCCTAAAATATTCCCAAGTCTGTAACACCTCAACAATTTGATCGTCCATAGAAAAATAAATATTCCGCGCTGACACGCATGAATGCTTACTGCGCGTTTTTCTCTTTTCGACCTTTGATCTCTCTTCAAGAGGATGACGTCATGATGGTTCGATTGTGATGCTGCTAGCACGATTGTTTGCGTTGTTGGAAATCCGTAGGCTTTGGTGTGCTTCTGGTAAAGCCATCAAATTGTTTGACTAGTAGTTGAGCATTAGGTATAAGGTCGTTGGTTTTGTAAATACAATGCTGTTTTGTTGCAATTTACGGTGGTATACAGTTTAACCACTCTCTAAGCCTGTTAAACAGTAACTACAGCCTTGTAAAAGGTATTTATCTGTTTCAAAACATGTTTTTTAGGTTTTTATTCAAAGTGCTGTTACTTGTGCATCACACGGATAATGAAAGAGAAGGGGTAAGTCCCAATGTTGTTTTTATGTATTAAGTGGGTGAATAATAACAATGTAATTTGACGCCCAATTTAGTCAGGAAGTCATTAATTTGTAAATTGGCGAAATTGGTGCACTGTAAATGGATTAATCAGCAGTTTGGCTTGGATGTTAGATGTAACACAAATGTTATTACTTGGTTTAGAATGCAGTCACCTTATTCCCTGTAAGTTTCATGACATAAAAATGCAGACTATTGTAAGATATATTTTTTATGACACTTTTTTATGTACACAACTAACACACTATCAAATTATTCTACGTTTTTAAACATTACCGGCGTCGGTAAAGTGAATATTACTGATATGTCGCACGTAGACTGTTTTGTTTAACAAACTTCAGCCCATTGAACTGTGCGAACGTGATGGAAAAAGGTTTCGCAAGAACCCTGGCGTCTGATTGGCTCGTTTACTCGCGAGGTGGGCGGGTCCGTTATGACGTAAGCAGTCTTTGTTTGAGACGAAACAGGCCGGTTTAAGTATTTGGCGTATTGTTAAGGCATTCAACGTGTTTAAAAGTGACAACTAAGCCACGAATGATGCACATTAGTTTATGCATTGTTTCTAAACAATAAAAATTTTGGCAAAGCGTTATTTTTTAGGCTTTTTTAGGTGCTATTAACACTACATTAGGCACATAAGACCCCATGACTTAACTGTTACGCATTTTGTTAAAGACGCCCATGCATTTTGCTAACCTTGCCATTTTGAAGGGACCGATTTGGTCGTGTTTTTGCTACGTTGTCTTCATGTACGAATTCTGTTTGTGAGTGGAAAAGTTTCGCCATCCGCCAATATTGCATAACAAAGCCTACTTGGTATTTTCATTCCTGTCATATTGATTGTGTATCTGCTGTTGAAAAATGCCCGCGCCAATTCACATGCTTTTTGTCAGTTATGAAAGTTCGCGTAAAACCGGTTTACAAGACCCACGGGTTTTGTATTTGCATACTGTCTCGTAACAAGCTATTGCGAAACCAAAAACATTTTCCGTCTACTCTCATCTTGTTATTCCTGTTTTTTCGCCGAGCCGGCACGTGATACGAGTCGGCGTGACTGTGATTGGTCGAGAGCGTGGGCGTGATTCTTTGTTCGCCGGGTGGTGATTTCGCAATCTGGCAAAGTTCCGGAATTGTGGCGAAGTCAGCGATTTTTTTGTCTGTGTTGTTCAAGCGTAAACGACGTTTGCAATGTCATTATTACTCCGTAAAAGATCGCCCCAAATGCGGAACGCACCAATGTCCGCAATAACAATCAAGCACTGAGCTCCAATAAAATTTAAAGCACTCCGTTTTCATCAGTAGCAGCTACCAATCGTAACTAAAAACATCAGGGGCATCACAATTTAGGGAATAATAGAAAGCGACATTAGATTCGTGGCCAAGAAGAAGACATGGACTGGAACAGTAGTCTAATTAAAAACATAGCTGTCAGAGAACTTGTACATGGTGAATACATTTTATTGCAAATTTTCAACAATCGCTATTGTCAGCATCAGTACATAATTACGATTAGTTTACAACTTTAAAAACGTTTGCATTACAACGAGCTTTCTGGTTGTTATGTTTTTACATGAGATACTCTTGTTAAGACAACTACGAATGTAATGTCGTTTTCTCTTTCCTTGAATTGCGTTGGCTGTGAATCAAAGCACTTTGTTGTTCAGATTGTGTTACAAAAGGCTCCTGTAAATTGCGCAACACTGTTGTTTATGGTTTAAAACCGAAAAAAAAACATAAACAACCATAAGTTTCCAGGCAGTGTAAAGTTACAGCTTCGCCCACCTGCAAATTCCCTCCATGCTTTTGTTTTGGAAAGTATGGAAATGTTTGGTGATTTTGCGCAACTGTATTGCTTATGGTTATGAAACGAAAACGTAAACAGGTCAAGCCGAATTTTCCCTTGTATCCAGTTACCCTTCACCCGTCACTGTAGCATCCCTTCCTGTTTGTTTTAGAAAGTACGTTAATTGTTTGGCAATTTTCGCCACTATGTTGTTTATGGTTATAAAACGAAAACGTAAACAGGTCCGAATCTCCCCTTGTATTCGGTTACCCTTTACCCGTCACTATAGATTCCCTGCAACGTTTTGTTTTGTTGGAGTATGTAAATTGTCAAGGATATATAGTCACACACTGATAGAAAGATAAATATCATTATCACCTGGAATTTGGGTTGAAGGAGGTTGTAACTGAAGTTTAAGTTTATATTTTTTGAGCTAGTGTCATTGGCAGTTCATCTTCTGCGTGGGTCTGCTTTTGCACAGAACTTTCGACTATGTATTATTTATGTTTGTGAGGTATTTCGAAATGTCGTTTGGACTGGTGATGCTACTAAGAATGTCAAAATTTTCTAACCGTCGACGTTGCCACAACAATTTTGCTGGAGGGCCGCGTTTTTGGACAAAATTTTGACATCTTCTTTCGTCAGGTCAGGGAAATTAAGTTGTAACAGACACTGGTTAATTGTTCAGCGTTTAAAAATCAAAAATTACGTCAAAAAATGTTAAAAAGTTAAGAGAGAAAATATTTGCTATGTCAAAGATCTTTAACTTGCGTCGTAACTTAATGACACCAATCCTGTAAACAGGTTTCAGTGAAACACCCAATACTTAACAAAAGGACACAGATATTCAAAATGACGTACATGCGAAGGTTGGGCGCATTCATGAAAGGGTCTGTCGGGTTTTATATTCGCCTGCGCACTTGTGGAAACCAGATACGAAAACCAACATGTGCCTTAAATCACACAGAAAACACCGAAATTACAATTATAATAGTTATAATCTATTCCAAGAAAATAAAAAACAATTAAAATTTAAAACGCATGCGGATGAGGCTATTACAGTGTTAGGCTTTATAGTCTACACAAAAAAATCGCTTACGAAGTTATACATTAACTGTGTGGCCGCTCGTCTTTCGTTTGTGTTATTTGACATTGTGTAATACCGGTACAGGGTCAAAGTGTCACTGATAATCCCCTTCCATGTCGCTGTAAGTGGTAAAGTTCAATTCAGTTCGCTTGTCTGACACAAAGTTCACCATGACACTCTCAAACAAGTTCCATTTCTTAAGTTGAGAATAACAAATATGTACACAGAATTGGTAGTTGACCATAGTCCAGTGTCTCAAAATGGGGTCCGCGGTACCCCAGGGGTTAGTGAAGCGCTTTTAGGGGGTCCGTACCTGATATATTCTAAATGTACATTTCTTGTGCAACGTAGATTTTGCCCTTTGTGGCACCCCTGCTTAATGCTCCTTTGTGATATGACAAGTAACAATTGACGTAAATGTGACACACATAAAGCATTGCTGAATTGTATTAAAAATAAACAACATAAACCGAATAGGATTATTTTGTGTTAATTTTTAATAGGAAACAATTTTTTTTTCAAATACGGGTGACCGTTAAGCAAATACTGTTTTCGACGACTTTAGACAGATCGATATATGACTATGTGTTAAAAANGCGGAACGCACCAATGTCCGCAATAACAATTAAGCACTGAGCTCCAATAAAATTTAAAACACTCCGTTTTCATCAGTAGAAGCTACCAATCCTAACTAAAAACATCAGGGGCATCACAATTTAGGGAATAATAGAAAGCGGCATTAGATTCGTGGTCAAGAAGAAGACATGGACTGGAACAGTAGTCTAATTAAAAACATAACTGCCAGAGAACTTGTACATGGTGAATACATTTTATTGCTAAGGTTTCAACAATCGCTGTTGTCAGCATCAGTGCATAATTACGATAAGTTTACAACTTTGCATTACAACGAGCTTTCTGGTTGTTATGTTTTTATATGAGATACTTTTCAAGTCTTGTGTAGACAACTACGAATGTAATGTCGTTTTCTCTTTCCTTGAATTGGGTTCAGATTTGTGTTACAGAAGGCTCCTGTAAATTGCGCAACACTGTTGTTCATGGTTTAAAACCGAAAAAAAAACATAAACAACCATCAGTTTCCAGGCCGTGTTAAGTTACAACTTCGCCCACCTGCAAATTCCCTCCATGCTTTTGTTTTGGAAAGTATGGAAATGTTTGGTGATTTTGCGCTACTGTATTGCTTATGGTTATGAAACGAAAACGGAAACAGGTCAAGCCGAATTTCCCCTTGTATCCAGTTACCCTTCACCCGTCACTGTAGCATCCCTTCCTGTTTGTTTTAGAAAGTATGTCAATTGTTTGGCAATTTTCGCCACTATGTTGTTTATGGTTATAAAACGAAAACATAAACAGGTCCGAATCTCCCCTTGTATTCGGTTACCCTTCACCCGTCACTGTAGATTCCCTGCAAGGTTTTGTTTTGTTGGAGTGGGTAAATTGTCCAGGATATATAGTCACACACTGATAGAAAGATAAATATCATTATCACCTGGAATTTGGGTTGAAGGAGGTTGTAACTGAAGTTTAAGTTTATATTTTTTGAGCTAGTGTCATTGGCAGTTCATCTTCTGCGTGGGTCTGCTTTTGCACAGAACTTTCGACTATGTATTATTTATGTTTGTGAGGTATTTCGAAATGTCGTTTGGACTGGTGATGCTACTAAGAATGTCAAAATTTTCTAACCGTCGACGTTGCCACAACAATTTTGCTGGAGGGCCGCGTTTTTGGACAAAATTTTGACATCTTCTTTCGTCAGGTCAGGGAAATTAAGTTGTAACAGACACTGGTTAATTGTTCAGCGTTTAAAAATCAAAAATTACGTCAAAAAATGTTAAAAAGTTATGAGAAAATATTTGCTATGTCAAAGATCTTTAACTTGCGTCGTAACTTAATGACACCAGTCCTGTAAACAGGTTTCAGTGAAACACCCAATACTTAACAAAAGGACACAGATATTCAAAATGACGTACATGCGAAGGTTGGGCGCATTCATGAAAGGGTCTGTCGGGTTTTATATTCGCCTGCGCACTTGTGGAAACCAGATACGAAAACCAACATGTGCCTTAAATCACACAGAAAACACCGAAATTACAATTATAATAGTTATAATCTATTCCAAGAAAATAAAAAACAATTAAAATTTAAAACGCATGCGGATGAGGCTATTACAGTGTTAGGCTTTATAGTCTACACAAAAAAATCGCTTACGAAGTTATACATTAACTGTGTGGCCGCTCGTCTTTCGTTTGTGTTATTTGACATTGTGTAATACCGGTACAGGGTCAAAGTGTCACTGATAATCCCCTTCCATGTCGCTGTAAGTGGTAAAGTTCAATTCAGTTCGCTTGTCTGACACAAAGTTCACCATGACACTCTCAAACAAGTTCCATTTCTTAAGTTGAGAATAACAAATATGTACACAGAATTGGTAGTTGACCATAGTCCAGTGTCTCAAAATGGGGTCCGCGGTACCCCAGGGGTTAGTGAAGCGCTTTTAGGGGGTCCGTACCTGATATATTCTAAATGTACATTTCTTGTGCAACGTAGATTTTGCCCTTTGTGGCACCCCTGCTTAATGCTCCTTTGTGATATGACAAGTAACAATTGACGTAAATGTGACACACATAAAGCATTGCTGAATTGTATTAAAAATAAACAACATAAACCGAATAGGATTATTTTGTGTTAATTTTTAATAGGAAACAATTTTTTTTTCAAATACGGGTGACCGTTAAGCAAATACTGTTTTCGACGACTTTAGACAGATCGATATATGACTATGTGTTAAAAAAAACAAGTGGTCACGTAACCCTTCATAAATCCTGCAAAAGAGGAAACCCGGAAAAAATGTCAGCGGCAGATTCGGCCCATATTTTGCACGCCTTCTCCTTTTAAGACGATCCCATTGGCTCAAAAACAGACGCGTGTTTCTTTAGGGGCGTAACGCGTGTGACGCACTGGTTATACGGGTATATCTGGCCTGTGATTGGTCGACACAGTGGGCGTCAATCTCCGGGCATGACTAAGAGACTGTAACGCCTCCTTAACAGCTGATCGTCAGTCAGCAGGACTGGGCTGCATTTTGTCTTGTTGGTTGAATGAGAGGTCCTTTTTTAGTGACAAGGCAGGTTTGTGTGTTTAAAAAAGTTATTTTTCGCAATTCTAAGTGTTTCTCAAAACTCTTTGCTTACAAAGCTCAAAATAATCGCCTAAACAATGTTAAAACCTTTCCAAAAAGTAGAAGTGGGGCGGTTTAAAACAGATTTCAAATTAACTTTTTATGTTTATGTTGACAATCTTATACAAAACATCCCATCTACTACTGAGAAACTGAGAAACTGGGAAACCTCGCTTGAAGCGTGCGTGGCATACACAACCACTGCACGTGTGTCAAACAAAGCATCAGCATTCACTAACACACGCATATAAAGGTCATCAAGATTAGTGTATACGCTATACCTCGTCATTGCATGTCATTGCACTGCTAATGTGTAGTCAATAACAGGTCTGCCAGACTCGTTAGTTTGTCAGCCGTTGGTTCTAGGATGTGTCTTTGTATACAGCAGTTATCATAGAGCAGTGGTTTCCAACCATGGGTTTACTGGATGGATTTCTACTTTATGGTTATTCAGGATAAGTGTAGTGTTTTTCAGGTAGACCAGTGGTTCCAAACCTTTTAATATTGCTGTACATCGAAAAGTTTTAAACTAGCGAAAGGGGAAATGCATCAAAATGGGTTGGAACAACAGTTTATAGTTTCACTTCGGGAATGTAAAAACAAAAATGGCGGAAGGGAAAATTCTGACTTTTAGGAGTCGGTTTTACTTTCTGCATTTTTAACATAATGTCCAATGTAAAGTTGGTAATGTGATGCTGAATTAAAAAAGTTGGTAATGTGATGCGTAGATATAGTATCGTACTGAGGCCTGTCTTGGACGGTATGTTATACAGCGAACAGCAGAAAAACAGGCATCCACATGACGTTTATTATTTTATTTTGATCAATAAGACTAATTGCACTTTGGCGACCAAAATTACGCACAACAACGTACGACATAAGTTATCAAAAAACATGCACATGCACAGCGGTCGGTAAGTCGTCTGCTGTGAGCAAGCAGAATTAAAACAAACTTCATCAAATCGATTATAAGACTGCATTGGGCTTGGCCACAATTTCAGCAAATGTCTTACCCCTGTCCTTGCGATGTGCCACGCCGCCTGAATGAGCTGCGATGACGTCATTTCCCTGTGACGACACAATCGCGGGTTCAGGTAGGGTGTGATGCTGATGACTAACCGCTGTCGCTTGCTGAATTCGGCCGAAATTGGATTGCAGATGAATAGATGGTTGGGTGACTGGGAGATTTCCCGGGGGTGCTGGGGCTTGGTACCCCTGCCCGAAGTACCCAAGGTTTGTTCGGTCACAATCGAACAATTGTTGGGTGGCGGCGCTGAATTCTGGAATACGCGAAAGATTGCATGCCCTGCTGATTTGGTTGCTGCGTCTTTGCGAACCTTGCAACTGGCGATTCGGGTGCTGAGGGTACGGAACACATCGTTGCCCCCCTAAAAACGTCACAGCAATTGAAATATTTTTTTAATTTTGTTGTGGTGTTGTCAGGTCCATTATTTAGTCAATACTGAAAAAAACAAAAGCATAGTATTGTTTTGCTGCTGGTAAAGCCAGTTGGTTTTATCGGTAGTCGTATTTTGTTGATTTTTTTGTGGCATAATTGTGCAGATATACTTTCTCCAGCCGGTAGAATAGAAAATCTTTTCTTAACCTCGGAAAATTTAAGTCGCTAGCTTAGCGTGTCAGATTGTTTTACGATAAGGTTATAAAGTAACAAGCAAAATGCAAAAACGTTGTAAAAAACAGGGTTGCAACATTGTAAACCTGCTTTTGGCAAGCTTATACCGTGCTTACTTCACACACACACACAGTTATTTATAGTAACTGAAACTGCCATAACGATACTCTACAGTTTGCTGACTACATTGATCAACCAATGACGCTTGCTCTAAACACGTGACCCACAAACCCACCTGGGTACAACGGAAGTGACGCAAAATGCTGTCCCGCGGGCGTTGTCCGTCTCGCGGCTTCTGATTGGTTGATATTTGTCGACCTTTCTCCGGGTCTGAGCTTTAAAATTGGATTCGACNCCGAAATTACAATTATAATAGTTATAATCTTTTCCAAGAAAATAAAAAACAATTAAAATTTAAAACGCATGCGAATGAGGCTAATACATTGTTAGGCTTCATAGTCTACACAAAAAAAATGCTATCGAAGTTAAACATTAACTTTGTGGCCGCTCGTCTTTCGTTGGTATTATTTGACATTGTGTAATACCGGTACAGGGTCAAAGTATGACTGATAATCCCCTCCTATGTCGCTGTAAGTGGTAAAGTTCAATCCAGTTCGCTTAATGTCTGACACAAAGTTCACCATGACAATCTTACACAAGTTCCATTTCTTAAGTTGAGAATAACAAATATGTACACAGAATTGGTAGTTGACCATAGTCCAGTGTCTCAAAATGGGGTCCGCGGGACCCCAGGGGTTCGTAAAGCGCTTTTCGGGGGTCCGTACCTGATATATTCTGAATGTACATTTCTTGTGCAACGTAGATTGTAACCTTTGTGGCACCCCTGCTTAATGCTGCTTTGTGATATGAAAAGTAACAATTGACGTAAATGTGACACACATAAAGCATTGCTGAATTGTATTAGAAATAAACAACATAAACCGAATAGGATTATTTTGAGTTAATTTTTGATAGGACACAAAATTTTTTTTTAAATACGGGTGACCGTTAAGCAAATACTGTTTTCGACGACTTTAGACAGATCAATGAGACTGTATGTTAAAAAACATAACCCTTCATAAATCCTACAAAAGAGGAAACCCGGAAAAAATGTCAGCGGCAGATTCAACCCAATTTTTGCACGCCTTCTCCTTTTAAGACGATC
>QXVZ01000400.1:0-11462 GCA_008931825.1 Phallusia fumigata
TTGAAATAGGCGCGGCTTGGTGACCTTCCCCCGCTGATTTCAAGCCTGGCTGAACGATTGGGCAATAACCAGGCCTTCCTCGGTAATCTGCGCGCACTGTTACGTGGCGTTCGACGCTTTTATTGTTACCATTTACATCTATGATGTGGCCTTTGTGTTTATGCGCCTTATGTTTTTTTGTGTGTTTTGTAAGCTGACGTAGGCGATGGTGGAAATGTTGCTGTATCAACACTGCTTGTTATGGGTTGGTGAACTTTGGAACATTCGCGAAACAACTTTTGTTTTTACTGCCGGGAATTTTATAAAACCCCCTTAACGGGACCCCAAGGTTTTATTGGCTAGGAGATCGATCTTATTTTACAATGTATGTAAAGTAGTGGCACGTCGATGGAGAAAAAGGTGTGGTGAACAACAATTATATTATTACCTAGTTAGGAAACAGTAAAAACCTTTTTCTCGACCTCATACCAGGTTTAGGCTTGACTTAACTGAGTATGACATTCAACACCTTATGAGGGTTGATATGGAAACTATGTTGGTACACAATTCACGGTTTTAAATAGACTTAATAAGACGATACAAGCCTGCACTTGTGTGTAAAGCATCTTATACGTTGCGACAATGATTAATATTCCTAAAGACTTTTTCAGAACTTAGAAAATCTTTCACACGCAACTACTGGGTTGTATCTTCTTGTTGAGATTATATGGAAAACACATTTACTTCACAAAAACGTTTTGCGTCTATTTTTGGACACACGCCGTTTTAAAGGACAGATTTCATCAAAAGTCTTTTGGAATCATATTTTTGCCACAACTGCCACGTTGACTTGTCGGTTATCTTGTGGCTGTTGGTGTCACCCAACTTTATTGCGTTTTACCATGTGTTGGCTTGCTCCAACGCAAATGTGTCAAAGTGCAAATTTATTACACGGCTTTAGTTTTGAAGAGGTGTGTAAAATAGTGTGACGTCTGGTCGTCAGTGTGGCACAACCTCGTTTCAAGTTGTGACTTGTCCCACAAAAGCTGGAGCCAATTATGAAAACAGGCTGCTAATTGATTCATTAAGTAGGAGTGGCTCGATCGCGACGGAGCAACCGAANGAGTCGGCTGCTGAGTAAGGAAACGTTTCTACTACGAGACTGTAAATACATTTCGCCACCAACAGGTTTCTATTTTTGGAGAAACTCGGGTTCGAAGGTTTAGCTTTTGGGGGGATTTCCCTGTTGGAGATTTTATGGTTTTCTTTTAAGGGTGATATTTTATGTTAGTTGAGCTGAATCATACGAACTGTGAAAAAATAGATGTGCGCTTAAAATAGCCCGGCCGCTACCAAAAGATTCCGATGAGAAACTGTGACCCGCGTTTTTCTATTTTAAGCCATAGAAAATTGGTAATAGATGCTTTTTTTAACTAAAAAGTAGTACATGACGTAAAAACAAAAAACTGTAACCACAAGTGTTAGTTGCAATGCAACTATATCGGCGGCAATAATTGCTTTAAGTCACAAGACCATTAACACAAACAATATTTTTGGGCAATTTTCCAATTTAATATCTTCTGCAAGCACGTGCGAAATTCAGCAGCAATCGCGTTGCAAGGAAACCAGCAAAAATGCTGCAAGGATTTATTTGCATATCAGCACGCAACAATCGCATTACACAAAAGCACACGAGCGAAGCCCAACTGAACGTGTCACATCCTTTCACCCACTGAGCGAAATGCCAAACCTAAATATATATATCCGGTCTATTCAAGACGGGGGTGGCGAAATACTTGCATACGTTCCCCTCATCCGGTGGAAGTTGCCTAAAGCACGCGTCTTAGCGCAACACGGATATTGCAAAGGGTTTTATTTATATATTTTTATTCGGGTATTTAAAAACTTGGCCAGTCCCTCAAAGGTGTGGAAAAATTTACCAAGTCACCCGACGAAATATCACAGGACATAAGGACCTCGCAGTTTGGACTGTAGATTGTCATAAGACGCACGAGCCCACCTATGACTGCGTTTAGACGCATGACAATTTGTCATATGACTGATAGTTACCGCCAGATGACTAGAGATTAATTCCCGCCCACCACAAGCATTGTGTGTTGATTAGATTCGGGCTTTTTGGTTTTCAAGGATGATGCAACGCTGCATAAGATTTTTCGCGAGATTGTGACTAACAGGCAATGTCCACTGCTCGCATGGCGGGGTGAACGATCGGCCAATGCTGCCGAATTAGGGCTCCGACAGGGCGATGCAGCCACAAACTTTTACTGCGCATTTTCTGCGGCAAACTGAAGCAAAAAACTTCAAAGAATCTCATACAAATAGTTGTGTAGGCTGCGGCCTAACAACTTCAAATTTTACAGAGCTTAGGCAAAAATTCTTTGCCAAGGTGTTCCTATTGCAATATTTGCTATTTTTGGGTATTAAGCACCCTTGCTACATTTGGTCACCAGCAACCAAGTTTTTTTCACCGAATATCCACAGTGCCAAGGACACTAGCAAGGTTTATGTTTACACAATGCACTTCAACACAGGTGCAGATGTTGCGAACAACTTTCTTGGAATCGATACGCAATGCCTGAAAATCTTGCGCGCTTCATTGCAGCAAAGGCGTTACTCCATTTAGGTCGCGGGTGACGTGGAGATTTTGACGAAGGCTATTTTTTCTTTAAAGCGGTTTCAGATACAATTTACCGAACCGACCTTGTTGCATTTTCGGTAAATGCGCTTGCAGGAAAACGTCTCAATGTGATTGGCGACAATTATTCTTAAAAATGTTACGAATCAATTTTTAAAACTCAAATTTATCAAAAGCAGGTATTCAATAATAAACCTGAAAAACAGTGGATATTTATCTGTTAAATATGCGCCTGTTCGTAAAAAGTTTTGTGTGGTCGTGGCTCGTTAACTATGTTTTATCCCAAATCCGAGTATAGGCTTTAAATCACACTAAACGTATACACCACCGTCAAGTACAATTAAGAATAATAAATTACCCGCTTAAAATAAACTCCACATGATCACCGCGGGGTTGTCAGTCGAATAACACACCACCAGCCCGGTGTGTATTAATAGCACAAACATGCGCAATAAACCACGCAGTGTTCACGAGAAATGAAGAGATGAGTGATTGATTGGCGTTGCTTAAAAGCCAAAACGCTGGGCTGTGGTCTTAGCGTTAGTTTCTANCGATTGCAGCTGAGAGTGGAATAAAGCCCGCGGGCGCTTAAACTTGTAACCGCGTAATTGAGATTCGAGATCTTGGTTTAGCAAGCTCCAATTCGAGATGCGGGCGCTCGCGACTGGCAAGATTGGTCTCAAAGTGCTTTGTGGTATACACGAGCTCTGTTCTTTTCGCCATAAGCCCGTTGACAGCTCACGCGTGGCGAGACAAATTGCCTCTCGGTCTTGAGCTTTACGATTTACGGCTGATGACCCCAATTTAAACGCAGGATTTGAGATAAAATCGCGCAATGTTCGAATGAGAAACATCTCACAAACTGCTGAAACGGAGTTTTTGGTTGAAATTTTATGAAACGATAGACGTCCAATTTTCTTGAAAATTTTAGTGTTTTAGTGGTCTGAAAATCTTTAGAACGTAATAATTTGAGTGTGATGTGGTTAAGTGCAGTAATAAGAACTTTCTTAAGATGATTATAACAACCTCGAAGGTTCCTTGCGGGAAAGGCCACAGATTGATAGACGACAGCAAAAGACAATTGTATTTAAATGTCACGTGACCTTCTGTCCCTAAGCGAGGATTTGCCCGCTTTCAAACATGTCTAATCCGTATGCAAATCAGGTTCCGTAAACTACAGCACCACCTTTAGCAACGAATGAAATGCTGCTGTTCCGTTTCCGCACACATAACAGAATTACATAACGTCTGCAAAACATGTTTGCATGTTTAACGACACAGCCACAAAGCGCGAACAAAAACAGGCGATTTTGTGTGAGGCGTTTCTGGTGCCTTTTGTGGGCGTGGCAAAGCCGTGATGACGTATACCTATTGTTAGAATCCAACGTTTGTTTTTCTGTTTTTCATTGGGTTCGACCAGGGATGAAGGCCGATCGGTTTTTATGTCTGTACATTGTAAATCTGTATGCTGTACATGTCTGTATGTGGCGAATGATTAGTGCCACTAAGCTGCAGGTGCACGGATGCTCATTGGTTCGAATCCCAGCATGGCAAGGCGTATCTCCCAAAGCAGTTACTGGCAAAGAAGGCAACAGTTCTCTCGCTATGTGTTTGGGTGTGCACAGAAAACAAAAGCATACACACACAGTGATAAATGACCAAAAAAAATGACAAGGAAATCACTGAGCAACCTTTGGTTTTCAGCCAAAATCTCCCTTTTACTGTGGTTGACTTTTAACAAATTAATTAAAGAGACGCCAACGTAACGGCAACAAATGACTTTGCTACGACACTTTCCTGTCAATCAACCTGACGTTTTGGGCAATTACCGGTTGTGTGGCATTTGAAGGAAATTAATTTTTGCAAAATGTGCAGCTGCGATTGCGCGGGTCGTTGCGAGTCGGCTGCTGAGTAAGGAAACGTTTCTACTACGAGACTGTAAATACATTTCGCCACCAACAGGTTTCTATTTTTGGAGAAACTCGGGTTCGAAGGTTTAGCTTTTGGGGGGATTTCCCTGTTGGAGATTTTATGGTTTTCTTTTAAGGGTGATATTTGATGTTAGTTGAGCTGAATCATACGAACTGTGAAAAAATAGATGTGCGCTTAAAATAGCCCGGCCGCTACCAAAAGATTCCGATGAGAAACTGTGACCCGCGTTTTTCTATTTTAAGCCATAGAAAATTGGTAATAGATGCTTTTTTTAACTAAAAAGTAGTACATGACGTAAAAACAAAAAACTGTAACCACAAGTGTTAGTTGCAATGCAACTATATCGGCGGCAATAATTGCTTTAAGTCACAAGACCATTAACACAAACAATATTTTTGGGCAATTTTCCAATTTAATATCTTCTGCAAGCACGTGCGAAATTCAGCAGCAATCGCGTTGCCAGGAAACCAGCAAAAATGCTGCAAGGATTTATTTGCATATCAGCACGCAACAATCGCATTACACAAAAGCACACGAGCGAAGCCCAACTGAACGTGTCACATCCTTTCACCCACTGAGCGAAATGCCAAACCTAAATATATATATCCGGTCTATTCAAGACGGGGGTGGCGAAATACTTGCATACGTTCCCCTCATCCGGTGGAAGTTGCCTAAAGCACGCGTCTTAGCGCAACACGGATATTGCAAAGGGTTTTATTTATATATTTTTATTCGGGTATTTAAAAACTTGGCCAGTCCCTCAAAGGTGTGGAAAAATTTACCAAGTCACCCGACGAAATATCACAGGACATAAGGACCTCGCAGTTTGGACTGTAGATTGTCATAAGACGCACGAGCCCACCTATGACTGCGTTTAGACGCATGACAATTTGTCATATGACTGATAGTTACCGCCAGATGACTAGAGATTAATTCCCACCCACCACATGCATTGTGTGTTGATTAGATTCGGGTTTTTTGGTTTCAAGGATGATGCAACGCTGCGTAAGATTTTTCGCGAGATTGTGACTAACAGGCAATGTCCACTGCTCGCATGGCGGGGTGAACGATCGGCCAATGCTGCCGAATTAGGGCTCCGACAGGGCGATGCAGCCACAAACTTTTACTGTGCATTTTCTGCGGCAAACTGAAGCAAAAAACTTCAAAGAATCTCATACAAATAGTTGTGTAGGCTGCGGCCTAACAACTTCAAATTTTACAGAGCTTCGGCAAAAATTCTTTTCAAAGGTGTTCCTATTGCAATATTTGCTATTTTTGGGTATTAACTACCCTTGCTACATTTGGTGACCAACCAAGTTTTTTTAACCGATCATCCACAGTGCCAAGGACACTAGCAAGGTTTATGTTTACACAATGCACTTCAACACAGGTGCAGATGTTACGACCAACTTTCTTGGAATCGACACGCAATGCCTGAAAATCTTGCACGGTTCATTGCAGCAAAGGCGTCACTCCATTTAGGTGGCGGGGTGACGTGGAGATTTTGACGAAAGCTATTTTTTCTTTAAAGCGGTTTCAGATACAATTTACCGAACTGACCTTGTTACATTTTCGGTAAATGCGGTTGCAGGAAAACGTTTCAATGTGGTCGGCGACAATTATTCTTAAAAATGTTACGAATCAATTTTTAAAACTAAAAATGTTACGAATTTTTTTAAAAATCAATTTAAAATTGATCAAAAGCAGGTATTCAATAATAAACCTGAAAAACAGTGGGTATTTATCTGTTAAATATGCGCCTGTTCGTAAAAAGTTTTGTGTGATCGTGGCTCGTTAACTGTGTTTTATCCCAAATCCGAGTACAGGTTTTAAATCACATTAAACGTAAACAGCACCGTCAAGTACAGTTAAGAATAATAAATTACCCGCTTAAAATAAACTCCACATGATCACCGCGGGGTTGTCAGTCGAATAACACACCACCAGCCCGGTGTGTATTAATAGCACAAACATGCGCAATAAACCACGCAGTGTTCACGAGAAATGAAGAGATGAGTGATTGATTGGCGTTGCTTAAAAGCCAAAACGCTGGGCTGTGGTCTTAGCGTTAGTTTCTACCTTGAATGTTCTCAATAACGACCAGCGCGTCTCGTGATAAGCCATTTCCGGCCTTGCAGGGCGCTGACAAAATTAACACAACACAACAAGTCGCTTGGCGCTGTTTTGAATCGTCTTAGTCACGCGCATTTGCCAAGTATGGAAGGGTTTTGAAGAGGCGCGAACCTCGCGTCCTGCAGTGGCGATAAACAACCACCGGATGTTTTTGTGTGGAACTGGCCACTGTTTTGCTCCGTCACGCTGGCCCGTGCGTCTTGTGTACTGCCCTGATCCGGACAATTTGCATGGCCGAGACATTTTTGGCGTTTGTCGGGAGCTCGCGCGGCAAGAAGTCTAAATGTCAAAGGACGTTGAGCCTCTACATCGCGTGCCCACTTCTATGACGTCAGCGCCGAGTGGTGGTGACGTAAATCCTAGCCTAGAAATGTTTTGCTGCATATCAAATTACCAAAAGAAGTTAGTCTATTTTTAATTAGACTCCATAGAAAAGAAATCGTGGGCGTTAAATGAAGTCAATGCGTTGGATTGGGTATCACCCGTTTCATTAAAACTTAAACGTGACCATGTAGATTGATAAGTGACGATAGAATTAGTCACTCGGAGCCGCTAAGATAAAACAAACGCACATCCTTTCGTGTGTGACGTCACAGCGGGAAAAAGCAGAACTTATTAACCGCATTGTCATACTGACGTCAACGTCAAAGTAAAACAAATGTTAACTTGGCTTCGGTAATGTTTTACTATTAATTAGTTTTGTTTCATGTAGATTGGATATTGTGAAACAGGGTAACTTGTAAAACCCTTCTGAAAGTGAAACACAGACCACAATAGTAGAAGAAACTTTCACACACACCACAATATTACAAGAAAGTTTCACAGAGCCACAATAATACAATTGCTACAAGATACTCTACGGCGAAACCCAGTACGACCAACACACACAAATATCGTATAACCGCGTTATTCAAACTTAGGACTTGTTACGCTTGAGCAACTGCACCTGTTCAGTCACAATCAACCAGGTTAAGTAACTTTACCCAGCTGGAATGACAGTTACCGAAATTACTAGGCTCGGGACAAAATGACGCAATAACCGGATTATCTGTCAATTTGAAGATGACAGTTGGATAACTGGTGAGTTTTTTGTATGATGATGGTCGAATTTAGCTTCGACCAATCTTTTTTGGGATGTTTATTATAAAGGTTTTGAATAGGGTCGCCTAAATAATATTTGAACATGACCAGCAATGGCGGAAAAGTTAAAAAGCAATGGCTAAAGACTTGTAATTGGACTTATTAATTTGTATAAAACACCCCAATGGTAAAAAACACATTATGCCATAGTTTACACAAAAATATATTATTATCAGGTGCAAATTTAAATATTAGCATGCTGGCTGGTGATAATTTAGGCTTTAAAATAAAACCCAAGAGCAAACAACAGAATGCAAACGGGTCTAATTTGCAGCCAGTGACTTATTGACCTGGGGCGACGAAAAGTAGGTTCTACCCGTCTGTTCTCCCATGACTCAGAATGATCTCAGCCACATTAACACTGTAATCTCTCTGGCCTACGCTCCCATGTATGGCAGTGCTGTTTATATTTCCTCAAGTACCTTTCGTAATTGAAAACCGCAAGGATGTACAAGTGCCAAAAAGAAAGGCATTGTCACGTAAACAAAGTGTTACTGTGTGAGTTCTGTTAATCTGATTTTAAACAAACCACTGGAAGGGTTTTAAAAAGTTTGGAGAATTTTGTTGCCTGTTAACTTTTGAACTTTAAAACTCAGAAATCTACCAAAATATACATATTTCTTTATTCCACGTTGCTCAGTTTCAGATTTTCATGGGTAATTTGAACGAAAAAGACTTTATGAGTATCTGAGGCAAATTAGGTTTTAGTTGTTTAGTTTCTATGTTAAAAACAGCACGAAACTTCACATGGAATTTAAACATCTAAGCGAACCACTTTAAGATAACATTTGACAGTAGAATGAACACAGCATTGTGCAACAGCGCCACCTATCAGCGGCGAAAGAAAAATTACGTCATAATTGCAAAAAAGGAGGTCAATTTAATTGAATCCGATTCTGTTTATAGCATTCGGAAATGACGACATGCTTGTGGGATTTAGGCTTGGGCTCTTAAGCTTCGTGGGGTGGCTGCTATTGTCCGAACAAGCGTACGCGATCCCGAATTCAAATCGTCTTTTTTCTGTTTGGACAAGCCAAGCGGATTGCCTAATAAGCGAGTGGTGCTTCTCTATTGTTAACTGGGCGCGTAGAACACGTGGAGGATAAAGGGTCATCACAACAGGGGCTTACGTATTGCGCTATTTTTGGAACATCCTAACGGGATGACATAAGGCGTATGTTTCTTTGCAAAGCATTGCCGATTTGTAATAAAGAAGTAGCACCATTATTAACTCAGACATTACGTAATGACGGTGTGACCGACTTGTGTGTACCGAAAACCGTACAATTTTGGTAGTTTCCAAGTTTGAAATACAAACGAAACTCGAGGCTGAAAAAGTTCACACCAAATATGGTACGGTACAATAAAACGCAACATTTACAGTTATAGCTATTTGAATAAAAACACAACTACCAGGTGCTTTAATATAGTGAATATTGCACATGCACCAATTATGACAACAGCGATTGTCGCAACGTTTGCAATACATTGGATTCACTTTTTAAAAGCTCTCTGACAGTTATGTTTTTTTTATAAGCTACTCTTTACGTAAGTGTCTTGTTTTCTAAATTACCTCTTAGAAAACAAAATCTACAAGGCTGTAACAGCAAACATTCTTATGGCATAATTATCCCCTTAGATACTTTACTGCACAAGAAAAATCACACCAACCAAACCCAAATCAGACAAATATTCGCTGCCGCCGTGTCCTTATTTGGAATGACGCCTTCATTTTTTTACCACCTTGCGAAAACAACACGCCACAATAAGATTACGACATTGTCATATGTTTGTTCGTACCTAATTACGTCACCATTTTTTCGGCACAAGATCTTGACGCCTCGGATTTACAACCGCTACATTTAAGGTTGACGCTCAGGAATGCGGGGATGTTTAACAAGGCATGACGCTTTTGTAACTATTGTTGCGTTTTTCTCAACAAGGCGCGGCATGCTGACAAACAATGTTTATTTTTAGGACATTTTGCTTTTCATGGTGCATTTCGATTTGCAGTAATGTGGTTTAGACATAAAACATGCAAATTTAGGCGTAATTTATGTTTATAGCTAAATCTTTTTTTTTCAGTAAATGCCATAAAAAAGCGAATGTTATAGATGTGGGGTGTCAAAAAATGTGTATTGCACGAATTGCAATGTTGCATACTCATTGCGTTTTTCCACATTGCTGTATAAGGCTTTGCGGCCACCCCACAAATATTTAAATTCAAATCATATTAAGGCAGCAGTTTCGGTAATATACGTAACAACCCCGCCTTATCACGTTAAATTGTGCAAAAGTCGTGACGAGACAATAGCTTACGATACAACTTTTTTGTGTGAGCAAACAATTAAGCGTTACGTAAGCCTTAACTTTGCGAATCTGACATCGGTGTGGCGCAATAATTACGACGTTTGGCAGACTTCGTGGGGGGGAGGGGGGTGGGGGCAGTTTTATGGGGCAATAAAATAATGGTCTTTATTGACACTGTGTACACATCGCGTTAGACACGGAATTATTGCTGCTATTAAGGTTTACAATTGATTTTTATGTATTTTCGTTTTTTGCGTTAAAATTTTGCAACTTGTGGACTTTTGGGGTGGTTTTTTTAATGTTTGTTGAGCAAAATGTACCCATTGCTTTTCTTCTGAGGCAGCACATACAAAGTACAAATATTTACATTTATTGAAACCATTTGCGATATGCTACGAGCTTCGATGGACATTGCATCACAAATTACAAAGTATAGCGGGAAAGAAAACGAACGAAAAAAGGCTATTTTTGTAGCAGGATTTTCGTTTGAAATTTTTCACGTTTTTTTTAATTTTTGCAATGACGCGAGGCTGTACACACAACGCAACACACTCTGAACTTTCACCCACATCAATTCCTAAAAAGGACCAACTTCACTAAAACCATGGCCAACACGAGATTGTTGCCAATACAAAACAGAGGAATAGAAAAATTAAGACCAGTAGAAAAAAAGAATTCAACTAAAACCAGTAAAATGAGAACTTCAGGAAATCAATAAATAAAGAGAATTTCTACTATGCTTGCGAGGCAAATTTTTTCTATTTTATGTTGCAAGATTTATAAAAGGACAAATATAGAAAACAGTTTTTCTAATTCAATACATGGCTGGACAGTTTTCTAGTCAGTTTGAATGAAAAACATTTCATGCCAAACATTATGACCAAACAAAAGGCACTTTACAAGAACTTCACACATTCCCAAAAAGACAGTCAGCAATATTTTTGGACAGTCACTTTTTGCCAGTCATCTTGGCAAGGAGTGTTGCTCTGGTTTCTTTAACCTCTTCCTCCAGCTGGACAATCTTCTTGCGCAGGAGCTCATTATCAATTGTCAGATTCTCAACTTTTTCAGATGCCTCGTCTCGTTGGACTTTTCGCTTCTTTCGTGATTCTCGGCAAGCTTCATTATTGCGGTTCCTCTTTCTGACGTAGGAGCTAGTTCTCTTCATCTTTGGGACTTCATTGGTGGCTGAGGTTGATGGCTCTTCAGTCAAATCTACCACATCAACTGTGGATGCAACAGGTTGGATGTCTTCAATTTCAATGGTTGGAAGATCATCCTGGTCTACCACGATTTCAATACCCTGAACAAA